>JAYJLV010105653.1:0-11678 GCA_036873485.1 Torymus texanus | reverse complement strand
ATAGATTCGTGAGGCTTTACTGTTGACGTTTCTGTCCGGCAGAGGTCGCTCGAACACTATGGCGCGAAGATATAAACGTAGGCCCGATACTTTCCGGACAGACCTCGTATATTCATATTCACTTGCATATTATATTTATTAGATCTAATGTAATTCTTTAATTTATTTTTAATATTTCCTTTACTTAAATTTAAACACTTCAATTCTTTTGGCCGTGTGTTGAACGTTTTTATAGCTACTATGTAACTATTCTTATCACTAACTGCTTTATTCATTTTTGGTAGTAATATACTTTTATTTCTAGACTTTGAGGAACTTTGTAAATATATATTTTTAATTTCATTATAATAGTACATCGTAGATTCCAGAGTGAATAATTGTTTAACATTAAGTGGATAATTATTACCCGGAAAATAATTTTTATATATTATTTTTAAGACTTTTCTCTGTGTATTTTGTATTAAACTAATCACATTATTATAAGCACCTCCCCAAGCAATTATCCCATAATTTATTATGCTATGAAAAAGGGCATAATATAACTTCAATAGTGTATCGAGATCCATACATTTTTTTATCTTAGCAAATACATATATTAAATATTTAGTTCTATTTACTAAGTAGTCTATATGTTTGTACCATCTCATGTTACAATCAAAATATATTCCTAAGTACTTATGACTTTCAACCCTAATTATTTTTTGGTTTTTTATTTCTATATTCATTTCAGTAGGCATGCTATTACAGTAATTACCAAATGTCATATAAACGGTTTTTTTAGTATTAAGTGACAATTTATTAAAAGCTAGCCAATCTGCGACCTTATTTAGGTGTGTTTCCATCCTATCTCGTGCTGCGGACCAAATGTCATCACTCGCGATGATGGCAGTGTCATCAGCATAAGACAAGATGGTGTTCATTTGCAAATCTAACAATAGATCGTTCATATATATAATAAAGAAAAGAGGACCAAGTATGGTTCCTTGTGGCACCCCTGTATTAATTATTCTTTCAGTACTGACGTTATCTTCAATCCTTACTTTTTGCGTTCTATCTGTTAGATAGCTGGAGATCAAATCAAGAACATTGCCTCTAATGCCATACCTTTCAAGTTTATCTAATAATAATTTATGATTAACTGTGTCAAAGGCCTTTGCTAAATCAATAAAAGTAACTATTATTGGTTTGTTTTTATCAAGATTATTGTAAATTATATCTGTTAACTTATTAAGTGCATCATTAGTACCCTTTTTTTCATAAAACCATATTGATACTCTGAATATATTTTACTCTCTTGTAGAAATTGATATATTCTTTCGTAAATGATTTTTTCAAAAATTTTTGCAATATTCGAAATGAGTGAAATAGGTCTATAGTTAGTTACACTAGATCTATCTCCTGCTTTATATATGGGTACTATTTCAGCACATTTGAGCGCATCTGGCCAAACTGAGTTCTGTATTGCTAAATTAAATATATGTGTTAATGGCAAGGCAATATATGTTTCCAATGTTTTAAGTGTCCTAGCATTTATTTTATCTTCTCCTCCTGCTTTATTTTTGAGTTCTTTTATTATTTTACACACTTCTTCTGTACTCGCAGGTGTCAGAAAAATTGATTTTGGGTTTCTATCAATTTTATTTGGATGCACATTAGGTTCACTTATTTTCTTACTTAATTGTACTCCTACATCACAAAAGTAATTGTTCATATTTGTAGCAATTTTTCTTTTGTCTGTTATTTTTGTCCCATTGTCATCTATGACTTTTATTTTATGTTTTTCCTCATGTTTCTTATCTTTTCCAATTTTCTCATTTATTACTTGCCATAATTTTTTAGGATCATGCATATTATCATTTACTCTTTTTTTTATCATACTTGATTTTAGCATCTTTAATTACCCTATCAAGTATCTTAGTATATTCTTTATATTCTTTTTTTAGGTTTTGACTTTCACTATTGTTTTTCCATAGGTTATATAGTTCTTCTTTTTTTTTACATGAAATTATTATAGCTTTCGTTATCCACTTTTTTCTATGTATATTATCTTTATTTTTGCATTTTTGCCTTATTTGTTCAGTCGCCTTTTCAACGCAGTGATTTATCATTTTTATTAATTCGTTTGTTGCACAATTTGCATCCAGTATTGATAATATATTGTTCCAACTCTTTTCACTGGAAATTCTTTCAAGTTTACTATAATTAATTATATTGTTCTTACTATTTATTTTTTGATATATTTTAATTTTTTTAAACTTTACTATAAGTGGGAAATGATCATTAAAAGGATCAGTGAGTTTGTATGAATTAGCTGTTATCGTATTAGTTTTTATGAAAAAGTTATCAATACAGGTGCCTCCTTGACCCATTAAAGCTGGCCTCGTTACGCCCACAAAGCATGGAATATATTCATGCGCCAAAAAATTGTTTAAAAATTCTTGTTTAATATTATTTTCATAGTTCTGTGTATTATTTTCTAGTATGTCAATATTGAAATCACCAATTAGGCAATGATTCTTAATATTTCTATTTGCTTGTAGATATTTTCTTGTCGTTTCTATAAATTCCGTTTTTTTTATATCATGTGATCGATATACTGCTGAAATTCTAAAAATTCTACTGTTATTCATTTCTATGTCAATATCCAAAAATTTTGTTCGGTCAATTGTAATGATTTTAGTATCATGATACATTCCATCCCTCACGTACGCAACAACACCATCAGCTTTGTTGATATTGCTCTCGTTATAATACATAACATATCCCGATAGTTTAAATAAGTCTAGATGTCTCATTCTCCAAGTTTCAGTACATACAATTATTGACGGCTTATTTTTTAGATTATTTACAAATATTTCTAATTTTTCGAAATTTACATTTATACTTCTAATATTAACATATAATACCACAAAATCATTTTTTCCTATTTTTTTATTCATGTCTGCAAATTCACTGAATTCATTTTCTTTTATTAATAATTCATTAAGATTATGTTCATACAATTCATTATTTTTATTCATTGGTTATTATTTTTCTTGATTTGAAGATTTAATGAGTTCAGTGATTCTACAGATATACCTGCTTGATTTGCTGACATTGGTTTATTAATGTAGATCCCTGCATTGCCGATGTCCTTTGGTATCGCAGGTTTGACGCTGTAATCCGTGTTATCAATGTATTTCTTTACCCTGGATTTGAAGACTTCACATCTATCGAATTTCGTTGCTTCGTGGTCTGTAGTATACTTTGTCTTATATGTTTTATTACTATAGTCACAATTGGCACATGTTATTTTTTCAGTTGTACACTCACTTGCCATATGCGCACCTGCACATTTAGTGCATGTGGCTTTATTTCTGCATTTTTTCCCTTTATGTCCAAATCTACCACAGTTATAACATGGTTTTACATCGATTACATCATATGCTATACATTTTTGGTGTCCAACATATATTCTATTCATATTTGTTCTGACATGCTTGTATAAATCAGATGTTAATTCTATTAACAGGGATTGAGTACCTTTTTTTCGTTAGTGTACGAATAAAGTATTTCACAACTTTGATCTATATATTTTGAGAAATTTCTTTTGTTTATATCTTCTTGTATTTGATCTACTTCCATCTTTTCACAATTTTCAATTCCGACAATTTTCATTTTTGGTTTATTAAGTTCCTCCATGTATACATTACAGGAATCTGCCAGTTCATCTTTTAATGTAGAAACTGCTTTTTCAGCACTACTTTTATCACAGCAACTTACTACAATTTGATCTGATTTGTCTCTTTCTATTACTGAATTTGCTTGAATGGACTTATCTTTTATTAAATAGAGTGAGACTTTTTGTTTTACCTCCTGTAGTGTTACTGCTTTTTTTGTCTTTTTGATCATTATTCTCGCCGTTTTCATTGGCTTATGTACGTTTCCAGCTGTTGCATCTGCGTAGGTCATTTTTTTTTAGAAGTTTTTTGCACTATTTTGTTCTTTTTCTAGTAGCTGTTTTAATAGGTTGTTTTTATCCTTCATTTCTTCATTTAAATTTTTTAGAAGTTGATTTTCAATTTTTAGACTTTCCAATTCGGCTATATCAAAAACATTTTCATCACGAAAAGTCTGTTCTAATTCCATTGGAGTATTTACTTTTAACTGCTGTAGCTGTATTATATTTTGTTGCTCTAGTTGCTGAATTAATTGTTGCTGTTCTAATACTTTTCCTTGCAATTGCTTTATTGTAGTTTTGTATCTGCTATTAGTTTCGCATTTAATTTGCGCAATTATCGTTTTTACATCTGTATCTAACACGTGTTCTCTGTTAATTGTAGTTAGGTTTACTACGTCCTTATGCTTTTTGCACAACACTAGTACTTCACTTAACTGCACTCCATGAGCTCCATTATATTTCACAAAATCACCTGGGTGGTACACGTCTTCACATAAAAGGCAAACTACCGTATTAACTATTGTTTCTCTATGACATTTATATGTTTTACCCCCACAGAGATCGGGAGGCTTCTTTGCCGTGCCCGCCATGTTGAATAGTATATGATTTATTTAACAGCTTTTAATAATACACATATATTTGTTCAATTACTGTTAATAATAATAAAACACGTATTTAATAAAAGTTAAATCTTTCATTTTGACCGTTAAAAATCTCGCAGTCAAATTTCTCACAGTGTTTATCTTATAGAGCAGTATATAAACACGTATGTCTAGTCCGACAGTTGAACTTGACGTCATGTTATCACTTACGTAATACGCTAGTGCTGTAATTTGTAAATATTGTTTCAGCTGTTCTAGTTAAACTAAGGGGGTGCCATACTCAAATACATCGAATTATACAAAATCAAGAGATCATTGTGATACACATTTAAATATTAATTTAAGCTAATAAAGCCCCTCCGCGCGTTGCCAATTCAAATCTCCCGCGCTGCGCGCGCCGCCGCGAGTAGTGTAGTTCGCGCGCCACCGCTGGGCGGCGCAGCGCCGTAACTCCCGCAGTCAAGTTAGACGGCCCGAGGAGATAAAGGCCAGCGCGGCCAGCCACTCGGGCACATTTTCCCCCTCGTAGACGGTCTCGGCAATTTGTCAAGATAATTGAGCCAATAAAGAGCATTATTTTTAGTTCGCAAATTGTGTCTCTATCATTATTTGCGACGGGCCGGTCCTGGCCCGATCCTCCACCCCTTCCTTCTCCTTCCTTATCCCCCTCGTAGTATTAGAGCGCATACGGCCATCCTCGGACAACCGGATGCGCTCTCGAGAATCTCTCACAGCGGAGCTCGAGCTGACGCACGCCCTGCTTGCCAAGGCCAATCGGCAGCTCATCCAGGAGCGGCAACGGCGACCCAGTTGTAGAGACGAGGGGTCTCAGACTGACCACGGAACGCCTTCGGGCGGGTCACAGAGCGCCCCCGTCCCACCTACCACCTGCTACGCATCGACGCAGACGGTTCACGAGACGCCCTATGGCGGGACCGTCAGCGAACCGATCAGCTCCACGACTCCAGCTCATCACCCAGCACACCCACCAGCAGTCTCCAGCACGTATCGTTTCCTCGAGGCAGATACAACGGCGGTACGAGCACCCGCAGAGCGCCCACCGTTGGAAATAATCGTCCGACGCATCCAGCAGCGCCAGAGCAAGCGCCCACCAGTACGCTCAACGCTCCTACGCTCCCCGACCAAGCGGATAGCCACCAACCCGCAACGGCTCGGGAAGAAGCCGCGAATCACATCAATCGAAGTGATCAAACCACCGCGAGCAGCGCAGGAAAGCGCTCTCGGTTTAGACCTCACGGTCACGCGCCCGTAAGAGCGACACACTCGTAGCTCGGCGACATTTTTAGCGGGTTAGTCTCTCACGGGGCTAACCCCAATCAAATTTCCCAAAATCAACAAGGCGCGCAAGCCTTCCCTCCCTAAGAGCGGGACCTCTCTTTGAGGAGGACCCCTCTCGCTCCTTGAGAGCCAAGCGAGGCGGGCTTTCTCCCGCCTAGACTCACCCAAGAGTCGACGTGGTAGGGGTCCGAGCAGTGTCCGCCCTCCACGCAACAGGAAGCCAGAGCAGCGCTAGCGACTCGGCTCGCATTCTCCACGATTGGCGTGAGCTTACTCCGCCAATCGCACCAGCTCTGCAACACGAGCAGAGCATCACTTAGACCGACGCTATTCCAGCCGTAAGAATTTCTCAGTTTTTATTATTTTTTGACTAAAGAAATAATCCATTTTTTACAAAAAATTTGCTCATATTATATATTTATTTGCTCAATACGGCGCTACTTTCGATTTTTTTGATTGTTTGGAAATACTACCGTTAACGTTAAAAAATGAAAATTACACCTTCTAGCTTTTTATTGCTAATTTTTTAGGAGCATATATTACTGCAATATACCTCTATATTGAGCAAATAGAAATACAGTATGAGCAAATTTTTTTGTTTAAGATGGATTATTTCTTTAGTCAAAAAATAAGAAAAACTGAAAAGTTCTTACGGCTCGAAGAGCGTCGGTATCACTTAGCGACTCGGCTCGCTCTCACCACGATTGGCGTCAAGAGCATTTCCGCCAATCGCTCCGTAGCGCTACAGCAGCAGAGCACCACCCGGCAACTTTGCTTACTTTCACCACGATCGGCGTCGAGTACGCTCCGCCGATCCCGCCCGCTCTACAAAACTAGCAAAGCAACGTGAATAAATCTGCTCGCTCTCACCTTTACCGGCGCCAAGTTCGTTCCGCCGATCACTCCCACTCTGCGCCTTAAACAACGCCCTGCGAGCTAACCTGCACGCCTAGCTCACAATCAGCGTTGAGCTTTCGCTCCGCTGACCACTCTGCGGTATCTAGCCAAGGAGATTCCTCCGACGTGTCACAGCGCTTCCTAGCGCTCCCCACCTTCTTGTTGCAGGCAACGCATGACCAGCGCACAAGCGTTTTTTTCCCCTGCGTGCTCCCTCGTCCCCCTCGAGCGACACGCCTGCATCAATTGCCCTATGTTTGATAACACTCTACCACCCTGCAAAGTTTCAAATCAAAATATCAATTCGTTTTTGCAAAAACTTTGTACAAAATTTCAAGATAAGTCGAGCACGGTGTGAAAATTTTGTTCAATGTTTTTGCAAAAACGAATTGATATTTTGATTTGAAACTTTGCGGGTGATAGAGTGTTATCAAACTAAGGGCAATGATCTCTTGATTTACGCAATTCGCAAAAAACAAAAATAGATTTTGTTATCATACGTATGTTTATTGCATTTTATGTACTGCAGCGTTGATGGTCAGATGACGTTACAAGCGCAGTCTATATCACGTCAGTTTTCATTTAATAAAAAAGAAAATACACCGAATTATACAAAATCAAGAGATCATTGCCCTAAGTTTGATAACACTCTACCACCCTGCAAATTTTCAAACCAAAATATCAATTATTCTTTGCATAAACTTTGAACAAAATTTTGCTTGCGCTTGGCCGTATGCGAGTATATCTATATATAGGGTATTGTAGGCTCAAACCCAAACGCATGCGCAGACGGCATGCGCATGCGAGGCTTTGCACTCTCCACCTGTCCACGCCAATGCGGATGCTGTCTCTCTCTCTCTGTCCGCTGCTCCCGCGCTACGTCCCCCCGATACACCAAGAGTGACTGCGCGCGCGAGTGCAAGTGAATGTGAGAGAGAGATAGATAGATAAAGATAGAGACAGGAGAAAAAAGAGAGTCGCGGGCCCACTGAGCGAGGCTCGCGGTTTGTACGCATCAAATCCGTTGTGGTGAGAAAAGGTGGCCCAGCCACGACCAGCTGGCACTAGTATAGACAGACAGGACGCGCGCCACCAAGTGGGTTAGACTAGGAGCGCCGATGACAGGCTAGCGTCAGCTCATCATGGATCGCTTGCCACAAGACCCGACAGCCTCTTAAAAATTTGGTTGACGATACTTGTGAAACAACATGGGAACTTGAAGGGTCTCCTTTGAGTTCCTGGCTCCCAGGCACTATTATTAGTGTCTTTACTCTTGTAATAGAACAGTGAAGTGACATTGTGAGACCAGAATCTGACTATTTTTTTGTGATAGAATCAGTGATGTGACTAAAATGTTTGATTGTCTACTCAAGTACAATTGTGACTCAAGACTGAGTAGTTTATGTTGACAGTGTTGTGTTGCTATCATTGGAACTGCTTTGGGCAAGCTGTCAGATGCCAGAAAGAATACTACAAATCAAAATGAATGGGGTAATACCAAGTGTACCAATAACCACCTTCGTGGGAATAGCGAGTTTATCAGATTTGTTACATGAAATGCCCCTGCCACCACCGTTACCACAAACATTGACTAACAAATCACTTTTATTTCATCCAAGAGTTGCAAATGAGGCACGAATATTATTGAGTTTGCCAGATGAAAATTTGGTGCCGCAGCATATTACATCTCTTTGTCAAACATCGTCAGATCATATTGAATTAAAAGATCACTACGCTAATCTGGAAGAATCATTGGAAGCCCAACAAAATGCACCTGAACTTTTAAAAGCTATTCTTCAAACAAATCCACATGTTTTTAAAGGTCTTCAATATAATTCTCCAAGAAGTTGGCCACAACAACAGAGCCATCAAATGACCAGTAATTATGAAGGTTTTTCACCATCTTACTCAAACTCTTCAAGATCCAGACAGACGCCACACGGTAGTCCTGCTCATATGTCAGTAGGAAGAACAATGTTACCTGGTGGTATTCCACATGCGCAGCATCCTAGAATGCCTATTGCTCCACAAAATCACACATATGTAACTCGAAGTAGTCCTTTTACCGTGCCTTCACCGTCGCCACGTGCGACTGTTATTACAGAACAGACAAGGACATCAACAACACGCCGACATATAATGGAAGATGCTCATTGTTTAAATAATGTTGCTGAATTCAACATGCAATCACCAGTGCATATGAATACACCTAGCCCGCACCTTTCATCTCTTGGTAATGTTACTCCTCAACATCATGCAATGGCAAGTAATATGACAACATAATATGCAAATGACACCACCTAGTGATATTGGAATGCAAGTTACGCCACATCATCAAATGCAATCGCATCATCTTCCACTTCATCAACAACATCAAATGCAGCCATCCCCAATAAATGTGCATCCACAAATGTTTGATCCTATGATGAATAGGCAACTACATCAACCTCAAATACCTCCACTTATGGATATGGGTCACGCAATTCATGATAATCAACAATTTAGTGGTTTGATGATGCAGAGCAAAGTCGTATGTGGATGCAAATATCAATGAGCAGAGTGTAACAAGCTGTAGATGCCTCTCTTGTTTGTACTACAACGATGAGGTATTCTCGATGCTGCTTCTCCTGCTGCTAATACGAGGATGAGGCGTTTCCGTTGCTGATTCTCCTGCCTATAAGGATGAGGTGTTCATTGAGGTCAGAGTAAGTTTTTTTTTTCGTTTTGTAGTATTTGTCGAACTTTCCTGTAAGATGATTGGCTTTACAGGGCATAATTATTAATATGCATGAGAAATAAAGTCTTGAAATACACAACTAATTATTCCCTGTAAAGCCAACCTTCTCACATGAGAGTTCAAAAATCACACTGACTTTCACGGTGAATTAATTTTACCTGAAAGCCAAGGTAATTTAAATATGGATTTTACTATTGTTTCAAAAGCTCTGTGTCTCAACGTGCTTTTCATACTTTCATGTGACATGGTCTCTCAGATTAGCAGGAATATTTGCAAGATGTTTGAATTTCAATTATTTACCTAAGAATATATGGTTTACTAGAAAGTTTGTGAAAATGTCTGACAAACTATCCAAATCATTTTGTCTTCTCTCTTCTTCACCTTGAGCATGATATTTTGTACACACACACACACACTCTCTCTCTCTCTCTTTCCTCTGTCTGCTTAAAATTTTATGATGTACTAATTACTTTGTAATGCCTGGGGTGAAGTGCTCCCGTAGATGACTTCACAACATCAAACTCTTCTGGGAACGAAACTGGTGTTGTCGATGCTGCTTCTCCTGCTGCTACTACATGGATGAGACTACTGCTCAACAAGTGATACACAGCAAGGCTAATGTACATGTTATTTGCTACATTTTTATTTATGTACTGATTCGCTGTAGATGATATGGCAGAAGATAAGTAAGGATTTCCAACAAGGATCAGGTGTTATCGATGCTTCCTCTACTGCTGCTACTACAAGAATGAGGTGTTTTTGATGCTTCTTCTACTGGTACTACTACAAGGATGAGGTGTTTTTGATGCTTTTTCTCCTGCTGCTACTACAAGTATGAGATTACTGCTCAAGAAGTGCTACGCAGCAAAGATAACAAGGATATATGGAGATATGGGAAACCTGGACTATTTGATATGGGCAAACTGGATAGAACTTAAGTGCATTTATTTATTTTATTTATTTTATTAATTTTTTTAGCATTTGTCAGTGTGTTTTTAGCATTTTAGCAGTGTGTCATTCTGAATTGTGGTCGTTGATGTCAGAGCATTGGGTTGAGAAGAAAGAAAGCTGTGTCAATGTACTTGCATTTAACATATGGCTATTCAAGTACATAAATTTAAATGTCTTTTTTCTAATGCCAATGCTCTCACATCAAGGGCCGCAATTCAGAATAGCACATTGAGCATTTAAAATTATTGTTTTGAAAAATACAATGGTAACCCAGAGTAGGTTTAAGAAAAATTTAATGCTCAATATACGATTCTGAATTGCGGTCCTTAATGTCAGAGCATTGGCCGTAAAAAAAAACATCTAAATTTATGTACTTGAATAGCCATATGTTAAATGCAAGTACATTGACACAGCTTTTAGGATGATCATCAAGAGGATTATCAGGAGGATCATCAAGAGAATCATCAAGAGGATCATCAAGAGGATCATCAAGAGGATCATTAAGAGGATCATCAGGAGGATCATTAAGAGGATCATGAAGAGGATCATCAGTAGGATCATCAAGAGGATCATCAAGAGGATCATCAAGAGGATCATCAAGAGGATCATCAAGAGTATTGTCAAGAGCATTTTTTCAAGAGCGTTATCAAGGGGATCATTAAGACAATTATCAAGAGGATTATTCAAAAGATTTTTTCAAGAGAATATAGGTCATTTTTCTCATATATAGCAGTTTAAAATCATTTTTTTAATCTTACCTGATTAGGAATTGATTGTACTAAAAAATGTTCAATAGAGAAAAGTTGTTTATTAGTATTATCTACAACTTTAGTATTTAATATTTCTTTTCATTTAGTTTTTTACATTTATAGCCGTTTCAAATCGTTTTCTTAGTCTAGCTCATGAGGAATTAATGGTATAAAAAAATGTTTAAGAGAGAAAGTTTTGTTTTATTATTAGCTACAACTTTTGTATTTATGATTTATGTATATAGTCAAACCGTATCCTGTTATAGCCGAAAATGGATCACTTTTAACGTTTTTAGTAGTTTGAAATCGTTTTTTCAGTCCTTACTCTTTAAGAATTGACTGTACAAGAAGATGTTCAATAGAGAAAAGTTTTGTATTATTATTATCTACAATTTTTGTATTTAATGTTTGTGCTTAAAGTCAAACCGTATCATGTTATAGTCAAGTAGGGGGGCCGGCCCCCCTGCGTGCCTCGCTACGCTCGACACGCCAACCCCCCGCTC
>JAYJLV010105642.1:0-11680 GCA_036873485.1 Torymus texanus | reverse complement strand
TCTCTCTCTCTCTCTCTTTCTCTCTCTCTCTCTCTCTCTCTCTCTCTTTCTCTCTCTCTCTCTCTCTCTCTTTCTCTTTTCTTTTTCTCTTATTATCTATCTCGTGCGGCAGGCAGTGTCAATTCTTTTTGATGGATGGCCCAAGAGCTGGTGCAGTAGGATATTTTTCTGCTTTTCTACTCCCTTTTCTTTCCAGATGCGTTATCTCTGTCTTTCGCTTCGACGTTTGATTACGTCAAGCGATAAGATTGCGCGTATTACGGAATTTTTAGACTCGCGTGCGTAGCAAGCAATTATTAAATTCATTAGGTTGAAATGTTAATAATATTAATCAGTTCGCCTATTACTTTATTAGTATACAATATTTACAAGTGACAGGATGAATTACCGTAATCTATTTAATGACGCTAATTATTACACATAGCGAGATGAAAGGCCCGGTGTAATCTAATTTAATCGAGCTAATTAATGATTTACGTAAACCGGTATACTATAATTTCGCTATATAGCTTTCTATAGAAATGAATTTTTTTTTTCGAGAAACCGCCTCGCACAAGTCAATATTGTACTATGTGTGCACATATCGCGCGCACGCGAAGCGCTCAACAGGCTGCAAGCTGCCTTTTTCCGCGCGTCGTACGCCGGAATCTAGCGGTATATATATACGCAGCAAACTGCGTGAACTTGACTATCAGCAGCCGCTAATGCCGGATAATTTTAGCGCACGCGATCGTAATAAATTTCGTTGCTTGCCTGTTTGCTTGCCTGCTTGCTTGCCTGCCCGCCTATCACACGTATATATACAGCATGGAAGCAAATGTAGTTTAAGGCTATATTACGCGCGCTCACCTCCCTATCAGTCGAGGCGGCAGCAGCAGCACTTTTAGACAGATAACGCACGCAAAGTCGAGTATGTAGAAAAGTTCGAGTGTGCCTGCGTGTTATATATATATATACACACATATGGATGTTCTTGCATCATTGCGAGAGATAACACGTAGACTTTGGGCACGGCGTCGTGGGGCACGCTTCTCTCGCTATTGGGTTTTATTATACGTCGATATAGTGGAGAGGAACGTACATGCTCGAGTTGCCATGTAATAGTTTCAAATGTTGCTCACTTTTAATTTTTCTGTTTTACAATTTACTCCACTTATTTCAAACCATTATACTATCACTGTTGTATTGTATACAAATTTTAGTCTTTTAAAACGATAAATTATTATTAATCTAACACCCTAATGATTATCGCCATTCTTACGAAAATGTACTGAAATTTCCCTCGAGAGGTTTGGAAATTGTATCTTGCACCATAGCTTTAAGAATCATAAGATTTATAACAATTTTGTAGCACTTTATCTGTAACCGATATTATTCCGATATTCCGAGTTCGTATAACGGACAGTCAGATACTCAAAAGTGTGATACTCGAGTAGTTTAAAAATGAAATACAATCTCGTAAGAGACTTGTGATTTCTTAACGGTAACTTTTCAGAGTATAATCTTAACGGGTTTTTATAAGAATTCTTTTAAAAATTTCGTAAATTACACAAAGGTGTAACATGTACCTATGTATCATACATATTTTAAATATTTCGCGAGTATCAAAGCACATTTCTAATGGAACATATTATTATTGCACTGTCCGTAATGAAAGTTGTCAAGTTATTACACGAAAGCAGCATCCCAGTGGTAAGATTATCCAGTCAAAGTTATGGACGTCGCTCATGAAAGTTTCAGGAGCATCAGCCAGGCAATCAAGTAGGCACGTCCCTTTTCCCAGCCCTACACACCCACACGTACGTGAAATTTCTATATGATATAACCGTTGAGGAGGATCGTCCAATCCCAAGGCCCATCAGCCGGTCGCACGCGGGCACACATCGCCACGAAATTATAATTCCATCCAGGGGAAACAAAGGGTTTCACTTCCGGGCGAAATTTGAAAAAACGACTCCCTCGTACTCCCCCCCCCCTTCCTCACTCGGCACCGCTGGGTTAATGATATTCTAGGCGCCAGTAACATTACTCGCGAGCGCGCGCGCGCGTGTTCAACCCCCCAGTGCGCGGAATCTGGCAACGCCGGCCGCTCGGCGGGTATGTAGGGGAGGCGCACACCGGCGGAGCTGCTATATACGGGAGGGTGAGAGAGGAGAGGAGATAAAACGCGCGCGCGTCGTCGACCGGGACACACGCACACAATGGATCCGCCCGGCAGTAGTATAGCAGCACGCGGAGAGAAGATCGTGTCCCTTCGAGGAGGAGAACGCGCACGCTCGCCGTTTAATGCCTCCTTTCCACTTAGTCTTGAGGACGCGCAGGGCTCTAATTAAGTGCTAATGAGAAGGGAGACACGAGCGACTCTTTTTCTTCTCTGTATGTGTACGAAGGGCGCAGGCGCATCGCATCAGGCGTTAATTTTCCGTCGTTAGCGCTGAACGTGTCGATGTGCGCGAGTCTATATGCGTTTATCGTGCCCGGGGAATTTGGGCAGGCTTGATGCTTTTAATTTGGGGGAAAGCTTTTGTCATTTTCATAATTAACGGCTGGAGGGTCTTTTGTTTTCGGGAAGAATTCCGATTTTGTTGCTAATTTTTTATGTTTACATTTGGAATTCTGGGTTAACATTTGATACCACTTCATTACAAGCAATGAATATATCGTTTTTGGTAGATACAGCGCGATCAATATACGTATATAGAATTAATCCGTTAATTGAAATTGATTGCAAGAAACTCTTATAAATAGGATGGTATTTTTGTTTTATACAAATTAAACATTTTTTAATAAATTATGTATCCAATATCCACATATTTGTTATGCTCTCATTAACATTTTCATATATCATGACGTTGCTTTAGCGACAAAAAAGTTTTCACGCTGAATAGGGCGCAGTCTTAAAAAAAAAGAAGAAAAAAATGAAAGCGATTTCTAAGGCGAACAACAGGCTCTATCGACATTTCTCCCCTCGTAAAAACTTTTTATACAGGGACTCCATTCTTTGTTCTTGCGCGACGGGAGTCTGCAATTGACTTCCCATATTACATTTCATAAGGAAATGGTGCATTACCGAACTAGAATTAAATTCCCAGTTTCTAAAGGTGTCATAAACTTATAGAGACGACGCTATGTCATTCATTGCATAATTATAATATGCCAGAAAAGCTCCGACGTTCTTTATTTTTTTAATAAACTTCCATTAGAGAAGCTTTGCATAATCTCTTTATTACGTTAAAGTATAAACTTCATTTTTCGGTATACACGAAATACCTTCACATATATACTTATACCATATTCATTATAAAACAGATTGAAAATATAAATACCCGTTTCAATCAATCAACTGTTTTTATAGTTTTTTCTATAACCAAAATCAAATGAACAGAGCAAACAAAAACATATGGAAAATTGAAAAAATAGCATTTTATTCGAGAACAGCATCTGATACTCCACATTGCAATCTAATTTTGGGTGTATTAATAGTACACCAAATCAGAGAAGCATCTGCTACATCCCAACCATCAAATTTCCACCACTCACATCTCCCCCGATCGCACAAAAGCGCTGCCAGCACCATATTCAACACAAAAGGTGTATAGCTATATCCAGAGGTGGAGTCTCGGCTTTACCCCCCAACATATATATGAACCTTATACATAGAAAGCAGCAGCAGCAGCAGCCGACTCGTCGCGACCTCTCACCAACCGTTGCGGCAACCAACAGTACCCAGCAGTATCAGCTTGCCCCCATTTACCAGCAGACCGAGCCACCGTCGTCGTACGACGTCACATCGCGCGCGAGCGGCACGGCCTCGCCGCGAGGACCGGCAGAGATCGCGCTCGGCGTCTGCATTGGCAGGACGTCGACTTCGCCGCGCGTTATATACTCTATATCGTGTGTGTCTGTGTATATCTATACAATACGCGCGTGCTATCTGTCTGTCGCGCGTGTCTCGTATATACGTGGGCGAGAATATATACATACGCGCGACGCGACCTTTTTGTTTTTGTTTACCAGTGAAGCAGACACGAGGAGATAAAGAGATATATAAGGTGTGTGTTGTGTGATCCCGGGCCCTACGCGGCTGGCCAGTGCTGC
The DNA here is from genome assembly GCA_036873485.1 of Torymus texanus. NCBI lineage: Eukaryota > Metazoa > Arthropoda > Insecta > Hymenoptera > Torymidae > Torymus > Torymus texanus. The sequence continues at coordinate 7,582 of JAYJLV010105642.1, read as the reverse complement.
TGTATCAGTTCTCTATAACTTGCTCAGTGCGTGATACAACTTGTATATGCGCGAGCGGACAAAGATTCGCTTGCCTACTTGTGTTTTCCCATGCCGCAGTGACAAGCGTCGGCTGCGACAGCCTCAATCTCGCGTTATTGCATACGAGGGAAAAACGAGTGCGCGTGTTTGTGTGTGCGTCCGTGGATAAAGAGAGAAAGAGAGAGGCACCGAGGTAGGTACCTGCTGTACAAAGTGCGGGCCGTGCGCGAGCCATGGCGCGCGGGACTTGGGTTCGCTCCGTGATGCCGTCGGCCCTAGCTGCCGTGTACCCGCTGTGCCGGTGATGATGACGACGGCGATGACGACGACTACTGGCCCTCCGCCACGCAACAGCGGCTGCTACCAATCTTCTCGCTCGGCGGCCCAGGAGGCCGTGTCCTAGGCTCTATAATCCATAGTGTCTCTCTATAGTGTGTGTGCGCGGCGTGTCTCTAGCTTCTGCTGTCTACAGTATATAAGTGCTTCAACGCTCTGCTGCTCCGCTGATCAGGGCGACCGAGATCGCGAACAGTCCAGAGTCATGAGACGGATAAGTGGTAAGCGCTGCACTACTCTCATGCCTGCCTGCCTGTCCTTTTTTTCCCGCTCCCGCCTGGATTTGGCTTTGTGGGGAGTGATGGATGTGTGTGTGTGTGTGTGTGTGTGTGTGTGTGTGTGTGTGTGTGTGTGTGTGTGTGTGTGGGGATTTTCCTGCGGGGCTGTATGTATACGCTCCCGATGATGCCGCGCGATGAGGTCATTGCATTCGGTGAGGGGGACTATATACAACGCGAGGATCCTCGGGAGATTGGCCGCCTCTTGCACACTTGCCCTGTGATTAGGACGTTCCTTTTGAGGGTCTCTGTGTATAGTATATCTGTGTGAATCTACGATAGCGATGGAAATTTTCTTGAACGAATTTTGTAATGGCTGTTCAAGTTTTTTTTTATTCGCTCGCGATAAGCAGTTTTTGTAGTTTGATAGTAGCACCGTAGAGCGTTACAATGGTTTGTAGTTCACATTATCACAATATAGCCGTTATGTTTATTCGTGCCTCACGCAGGGAAATTAAACATCCTTCGTTAATTGTATAATTACAAGAGAATCGCCCCAATTACAGGGCATGTATTCTATTATCATAATTGGGATAAACATGTATCTTAACCGGCATGCGTACAATTTAAAATCATTTACATAAATATGAATATTAAATGCTGTGCTATGTAGATGTGTATGATATTGTGTATAAATTTGAAAGTCATTATCTTATAAGAACCTTGTAAAACTTGATGCAAGTACAACGACTTCACCTATACAATCGTACAATTTTTGTGTACGCTACTATTCAACTGGTAGAACCAAGCGATCTTTATTAGTTCTAATAAACCACTTTGCTCGGTCATAAAACAGATTTTCTTATAAACTTTTCTCTCGGGGTTAAGTAAATAAAGCCATCGCCCGCCCTAAACTCGCGCCCAGACGGCAAAATTTCTTTTCAAGTGCCAAACTCGCTAATGAAGTTTCGCCCTTATACGACGAGGGGGAAAAAGTCGCGGTGGATCTTCGTCTGCAGGCCGCGTACAATTTTAATTCCAACGTCGAAAAAATTTCGCTTCCGCTGGCAGGACGTGAAAAAAAACACGCCTTGAGGCCGAGTCCTTGACGTCAGGCGCACGCACACTATTAGATAAACTTGTTAAACGTTCTTTATACATACGTATACATGTACACTGATTTAAAAGTCGCGGTCCGCGCGCGTAATCATCGCGAAACAAGTTGCGTAGGTAGCCGCTAATTTGAACTAAAATAATGTTTTAGATATGTTAATTTTCATGTTAGTCAGTTAATTAACGTTTCTGATTATACAAACGTATACTGAAAACTTTAGATATTGTAAAGAAGTATAATATATACTCTGTTGCAGGTGAATGAATTTTTACCTAAAGCGGTATATTCGCAGAGAAAAAGATTATAGCCTTATATTCATGTTGCATAAAATCTTGTATAGCGTGAAATGTGTGTTGTGTATATAGAAAATCAGTCGGTGTGTCAAGAGATCGTTACACATTTTGTTATTGATAGCGTTACGAAACACGTGCCATCAATGGACGCAACTTTATACAGTCGTAAAAAAGTATTTAAAAAAAAAAACGCGATCCGGCATTGCTCTCTAAACTACACACACATATCTATATACAATTTCCAGTCACACGCGCCATATATACTTCGTTCTCGCTCCCTCATTGCACGCGTATAAACGTAACTTTACGCAGTCGCGTTATACACGTCGGTGGCGTCGAGCAGCTGTCTCCTCGACAAAATTCAGCTGTATTTCCCGCAGGACAGTGCCCCCGCGCTCACACATACAATACCCCTACCCACATGTACACATAGGTGTACAGCGACACATACGTATATAGAAACACACATGACGCTTCGCCATTGTCCTCTCTGAAATCTCTAATCCATCGGATTTGTTTCCGGGGTCGAAAGTGCACAGGATTTCTCTCTCTCTCTCTCTCTCTCTCTCTCGCTCACTGCTCGTTTATATCGAGAGATCGAACGAACGAGAGAGAGAAGGAAAGAGAGGGAGAGAGAGAGATAAAAGGAGAAAAAGAGAGAAAGAAAGATCACGACACAGCACGTATATACACACACACACACATATCCAGCCGAGAGCGTCCTTTACACTTACGTAAGGCCTTGGGTCGAGTCGAGCAAGCAGCGCGTGTATATAGCAAGAGAGCAGCAGCAGCAGCAGGATATTTGCCTCTCCTCCGGGGCCTTTTAGCTATAGTTTCGACCGGCGAAACGCGTTCCCGTGCACGGGTATATATGTTGTATACGCTGCTTGCTCGCTCGCTCGGCTCTGCTCGCGGAGGATTTTCAAGGCTGCGCGAGAGCCGAGCGCTTAGCCGAGAGAGCGAAAGAAAAAGAGAGAGCTACAAGCCGTGCTCCTCTCATCGCATACAAGCGCGCGCACTCTCTGTACAGTGCTTTTTGGGATTTCGAAAAAGATAGCTGCAGGGGATGGCTTTGCTCGGTTTTAAGTGCCGCCCGTAGCTAATGAGGTTTCGAGAAAGTGATGACTGCCAGATTAGTGAAAATGCTTCTTCCACGCTTCGGAGGCATGGCTATTGTCCAGTCGCTGGTGTTCTGGACCTTGTAAGATTTAGGGAAACTAGAGGATCTTGGTACCTATTAATTAAGGAGATAGAGAAATGTGTGATCGTAACTTTAGAACCTCATAAATAGAGTTTCTTTATTTATTTAACAACTTATGTTAAACAAAATGATCAAATTGGCTTATACTCGAGAAATCTTGTAACAACGTAGGTATCTGGTCGACTATAGACCTATATATATATACATATATAGTTGTCCGTATCTCTTTATTGCAGTGCGAAAGAAAGTTCACATAAAAGTTGAATTGACTAATGACGCGGTCAAAGTAATTATATTACACTCGGTTGAGCGAAGTTCCAAATGTTATTTAATAACTAATGAGCATAGCCGATATACGTACGCACCTATTAAGGAAATGACACATTTACCATTTTCACGATCAGTTGACCATATTAGGATGACGCGCACTTTCTAATTCAGACTTTTAGCTGCGCGCACCGCCGTAATAAGAACTCTGAGGCGGAGTTTAGGACAGTTTATCCCTGTCTCATGAGCATGTACTCGCCGCTAGACAATGATGGGTTATTAATTTTATGTAAGACAAAGTATAGATTTTTCTCAGAAATACATGCAATTTGAATGACAAGAGAGCATTGCCCTCTCTGTGCGCGTGTGCGCAGTATCGCTTTAATTTCCTGAGAATATTTTTCGGAACATACTTATCTGATAAAAAGATTTTGAAATATTGTCTTTAATAAGAGAGACACAGGGAAGAATTTTGTAATAATAAATTTAATAACTGATTCATTATGCGGTTCATTATCTTTGACCATCTTAATAAAATTGCCTTTTTACCGTTAAGCTTGATATATAAAAAAAAAAGTTGGCAAAATTAAAATAAAACCTCGCGTAACAGCCTTGGATAAGAGCGCGAACATCGTTTAAAATGCCAAAAAATGCCCTTTAACAACCGGGACAAAAACGGCTCGTAAAACGGCTCTACTCCCGTGTACTCTTGATCAAGAGCTTCATCAGAGAGCATCCGCGCCACTAACGAGAAGGAGAAAAAACTTTGTCGGTATTACGCCTCCTACCCTCCATCTCTCTTTCTCTTTCCCTTCTCCCTCCTGCCAATATAAGGTTAACTTCGCGAAGGAATGCACTTGTGGACGTACAGCACAACGACGACTCTTCACCCGTACAGGCCAAAGACATGACGAACGGTCATCGAGTCTTCCGCGCTGTTCCCTCGGTCAGTCGCCTACGCGGCGCGTCTCTCTTGCTCGCTTATATAGCCGCTGGATCTACAACTACAAGGTTTTGCCTTCTTCCTCCTTCTATATAAAGAGAGGGAGAGAGAATGTATATATGTATAAGTTTTGCCACGCGAAGGGACGGAGAAAATCGGACGCTGCTGCTGCTGCAGTCCGGCGCTCGAGGAATTAAAGCGCAAGGGGGAAGGAGAAAAAGCGACGCGTAATCGGATTCTTAGGCGTAAGACACGCGCGCACAAGCAGCAGGGGTAAGTCGCCCGCGTCGTCTACGTTGAATCGATCGCGGCGATACTCTCGTTAGCCCTTTCGAAGACTTACGATCGCCGTACGCGCGCGCTCGCCGGCTGGCTATACGGGCAATGGACCAGAAAACGCGGAGGGAGATGGAAAATAATAATGGCGACCGGGGGGGAAGCAGCGACGCGATGATAAAGGAGAGGAGGCCGCGCCGGCAGGATGTGGGAGTGGAAGTGCGTGCGCGCCTCGGTGTCTGTGTATGTGTGCGAGCTGCATGTAAGACGCGAGTCGTCGGTGTACGAAGGAGGAGAGGGGAGAGATAAAGGATTTTTAGCGCAGAGAGAGACAGAGAGAGAGAGAATCGATGGCCGGGTATGATTTCGCGAGAGGTACTCGCTCAACCTCTCACACTCGCGATCGTTATTAATCTGCCTTAACGCGCGCTGACCGCTTCTCTCTGTCTCTCGCTTGTTTTGCGCGCCCGAGTTTTATTGGCGCGATAAGAACGATTTTAATTTTATTAATGCCCTTTGTTATATCTGATTCGACTTTTGCCTGATTTACAGACTCATAAATAGCGAGCCAAAGTAGTGTGCTGTAGGGAAAAATGATATGTTGTACTTTAAAAAAAAAACTATTAAATCTTCTTCTTTATTCGTTTGCTCACATGCGTTCCCATTACTCTCATACGTACATGTATTACTAATAAATTCTTTGTAAGTCACTTAACGTAAGGAAGTAACATATAATTAAAATACCACCTTGCATAGTTGTCTGTCATTATGTTGTACAAGTTCAAAGAAAGATTTTAATGATGGTAAGATTAACTTTTTTTTCCTTTTAATAAAATCATTGACATACATTGCTGCCAATTAATTGCTATACACAAACAGATTTGGTCAAAACGTGAATGATTTCAAAGCTGCAATAAATTTTCTTCTTTTTGGTTTGCGGTTCTTTTTTGCTTCAAATTGATAGGTCTAATAAAAATTTATGTGTCATCCTACAGTTCACAATTTATTGCAGCGCGATATCTGTTTCCAAAGTCTCTACAATCATCTAAAGTTTACACCATATACAATAAAGTATGAAATATATTAGCTAAATGATACATTTTTATTTTATTAAAAGTTAAATATTTTGCGATTCTGAAAAACATTAACTATCATACATGGTCGTGATTTTGTAATTTTGAAGAAATTTAAGCTTACACCACAACCACGAAAATCATATTTACAACGGTATAACTGAACTTTCTCTTCAAGAAAGCAATGCATTTTTTCAAATTTTATGGACCTTGAAATGTGCATAACGTCTCATATTGGATATTAAAAATATTTTATACTTGCAACTCTCACAAGTCGAAGAAGGCTTCAATTATTTGCCGAATTGTGAATGAAAAAAATCAAAATATGTAATCATAAAACTTTTGCATAATTAACATAAAATGAACCGGACTTATATTTTCTGTTATTTATCTCTCAAAATTTAACGGTGCAACTAATTTTATGTACGTTTTATCGAATGTATGCGTTTTTTTTTAGAAAGTCTTTAAATATGATGTGTAATATTGCTAGATTATAATCGTTAGATATGCAAGCAAGGTAATTTTGAATATCGAATTTATATACTCACTTCGAAATTATATTCATTTATTTTATTTTAAAATTATATATTCAACTCGAAATTACTAGAATATAATGTAGAGAATGCTTTGAAATTATGATTCAAACACGACTCGAACACGCAATAAAAGTGTTCATAGTGAAACAAAGGTTGGTCTTGCATTCAAATTAAAGCTAATCAAAATTACGTATTTGGAATCTTAATTTCAATTACATCTGTTAGCATACCAAATAACTTTTAGTTTACTCTTTAAAGACATGATTGTTTTAAACCTTTAAAGTAATATGCTGCTATTCAAAATTTAATGAGCAAATTGTTATATTTAATATATCAATTAAGGGATGTGAATTTTGATGAAATTTAAATTTTGACGGTGGGTTTCGTTTCTCCGCAAAATGATAACAAAGAGACACGCTGCTCTTCCCGCTGTGTCTGGATTTTCGCTGTGCCCTCTGCCGAAATTCTGCCAAAATAGTGCAGAAATTCATTCTATCACGCAATGTATTTGTCAGAAATAATTTCCATTTATTTTCCTATTTCTCACGGGGTATACCCGGCTATTTAGCTGGGAAGGAAAATTAATATAAATATTTTCTTTCCTTATGCTCTGAGCATATTTCTGTAATCCTTATAAAAAGTTTTTTATCCGATAAATTATAGGGAGAGAAAGAGACTAGAGCGAGGGATGTAGGTGTAAAAGTCGGTAATTTATTTCGGCCCTGAAAATAATTTTGTCTCGCGAAGCTGTATGTGTCGGATAAAAGAATATCGCGAAAGAAAATAAATAATAAGCGAATATGCGGCACGCAACAATCGCGCCGTAACTTATTCGAAAGGTTTGAAGTAACAATTTTCGAAGGCGAGCAGCAAGATTCACAACTAACATTTTAAGCAGGCAACTATAAAGACGAAAGGATTGGAAGAGGGAGAGCAGCAACAGCAGCAGCAGTCGCATAAAGTGGCACGTTACGAGGGCGGGCTCGTAAAATCTTAGCCTCGCGTATCCTACATTCGTCCCCGGGACTTGTTTCTCTCCGCCTCTCCTCTCCTCCATCTTTCTCTCGCTCTCCGCGCTATACCTTATAGTTTTCATTGCCTTTTCTCTCGTCCGCAAGAGAGAGAGAGAGGGAGCCTATCGCTCTCTCGTTCTCTCCCTCGTAATAAAACATAAACCGTAGTGGAAAGTACCGCTCGACAGGAAGAAAAGGCACTGCTTCGACTCGAAAGAGAAAGAGAGAGAGAGAGAGAGAGAGAGAGAGAGAGAGAGAGAGAGAGAGAGAGAGAGAGAGAGAGAGAGA
>JAYJLV010105631.1:0-11680 GCA_036873485.1 Torymus texanus | reverse complement strand
GAAAAAGGGCCCATTGGACGGAAATGTGAGCACTGGGCTTCATTTTTAGGTACCAGAAATCGACTCTCCAATGCCCGGTAAAATCCGTTTCCCGAAGGTCAGACACTCTCCTTGTTAGTATAAACTCAAAAAACGGAATAAAAAAAGATCTTCTCTATTTTTATTTCACTTTTCAGAAACTTGTTTTGAAAAGTGTTTTGCAATAAATTCCTTATTGTTGAAAAAAAGGTTTTTGAAGTTTTTTTTTATAATCATCTTCGAGGCCTTTTGAATTTTCATTATTTTTCTTTTGTATACCAAATTTATTCACTTTTTAGGACGCGCTATAGTGGATTTTTCGTGAAAATTTCGATATGTATGTTCAGTTTACATCGGAAAAATAATACTCAAATAAAACATCGATAATCAAATTATATGTTTCGTTAATCTATACGTTCCCTCTTATTTGACGTTTTTCTGTACAAACTAATAAATTGATAAGCAATGTGATGAACATTGCAAGTGAATAATAACGCCCGTATCCAAAACTCACACATAAATTAAACCTCGATTAAAATGTAAATGCAAGCTCTGTCATTAAGCGCAGCACAAATCATAAATTAAAATTATGAAAGCTCTAGAGAAAAGCCACAATATTATCGAACTGCATCTCTTCACCTTATATCTCAGCTTACATGTAGATATATACGACAGTCTATTTCGCAATAGGTCAACTGTTCTCTCCACACTCTCACACATACATACACACATGCTCTTCACTCTCTCGGCGAATCAATAGCACGCGTGCTCGCGATCCACCTGTGGCGAGAGCGTGGGAGTAAATCGCGCGCGCTCGACATTTGATCATGGGAATGATACAACCTGCGATTGTACCTCACGCGCGCGTGCGCCTGTGTACTTGTAAAACGTCATTCCCCTACGTTGCTCTTTCCCTCTCGTTCAAATTTGTGCAGCGTTTGCTACGCTCGAGCGGACGCGAGTTCTCTCTCTCTCTCTCTCTCTCTCTTTCGCTCCCTCATTCGCCCGCAGGAATCTCCGGCTTTTAGCTTAAAATCTATATACGGAGAGGGAATGCAGGCGAGAGTGGCTCACGCTCGAGCCTGTATTTCACGCAATTAAAGTTTGCGAGCGCGCGATGCACATAAATTTTCGCGGGTGGACTGCTGCACTGTATACGCTCCGCGCTAGCGGGTTGCGTTATAGGAGGCGTACACCGCGCGTGTGTAGCGAGTGAGAGATGGTGAGAGAGAGAGAGAGAGAGGGAGAGAGAGAGAGATAGTGGATTGTACAGCCGCTGTGGGTTACGCGGTCGGAGTATAGGGCTACGTGCAGTATTTACATTGCAAAATGTGCCCGATATACTGGTCACAATAAAATTTACATTGATTGTAACATTGTTTTGACGTATACAAATAGTGAAATTTTAGACGCTCGCTATAGGTTTAGCTCACTCATTTTGAATCTTCGTTTTTTTGGTCTAGCTTTCTATTTTTTATTCCCATGTTGTATTACGTATAAATAAATACATTTTTAAAGCATACAAGTTTGTTTATTAAAATAAATGGAATAAATGTTAAATGGCAAATTAAATTTATAGGAATTAATTAGAGAATTAAAATACACGAATAATGGACCTTTCTATTTAACTGACAGATTTCGTTTGAATGTAAAAATGAAATTTCATATTTTAGACTAATTGGGTCGGATATATCTCAAATTAATCATATCTGCAATTAATTTTTCACGTGAATTTCCTATTGATAAAACTCTATTATAGAAATAAAATCGAAGAAACTTTCTGGGAATATTTTATTACAAAAACCATTATGTACAAAAATATATTAACATGTGTAGAACAACAATCATAACATCGTAATAAAAACAAACGGAATCGAAGAGAATTCGACAAAAAACATAATATATTATTTGAAAACAAAACAATTATAAACGATCCACAGCAAACTTTCAGCTCTAGTGTAAAAAGTCGTGCACATTTTTTTTACCACGACAAAATGGATCGTTACACCTTTAACAGAATACTGTGTACGGAACTTTCTTCGCACTCTCTTGAATCACTATAGCAAAGAAAGATTTTTCGTTTGCGCCACACATTCTTTTTCCTATAAGCATCGAACATTGCAATTACAATGGACAAGACAGCGCGGAGCGTCATAAAGAGACGATCGTTTTTACCGCTGCCCCAATTACGGTTTGTCGGTGAAAACTTGCCGCGAGAGGGTGTGCCCACCGTCAGTACCAATAATAATAATAATAATAATAATAATAATAACGTCGGCATGCGCATACGAGTGAAGGGAAGGTGTTTTATCACGAAATCGTTGAACGGTCAGAAGTTTCTCATATGTGCGCGTTAGCGTAGTCGGGTTGCGATGGCCGGAAGTAGCCGATGCTCTCGCTCGCTGCGATTTGCTGGCTCTCGGCCTTCTCGTCGTCTCCGTGCTCGTCGCCTCCAAGGTCGCCCGCGCCGTAGTCTGATTGCCTAGACAGAAGACTGCCGTGCTCGTGCTGGTGCTGGAATGCAAACGTTGCAAAATTAGTTCAATTTTGTACGTTTCCGAAGATTCGTTGTCGCACATTTGGCTGTTTTTGTGCCACTTTCAGGTATTAACAATATCGTATCGTGAAAATTAAGATTGGAAAATGACTACTGAACGTGAGAATTAAAACATTTTGACGTACAAAATGAAACTTAGGCAGCAAGAGTTATTCCCATACTTTATTACTCTGTTGTTCTTTCTCTAATGAATATACATACATATTTAAGAAATGTAAAGTTATTATTCATAAATGTCTAATGATTTCTTTGGCCGGGGGAACTACCTTCTTTTAAAATATATACAGTACTAAGTGTTATATATAGCGCCCTCTTTTTAAGATACAATCTATACACTTTAGCTCGAATGACTCTTCTTTTTAAAGGAGTATCAGATAGAATTTTAATGAGGAACGAAGATTTCATGATGGATTTCACATTATATACTTTATGTCAAAATTAAACGAACACTTATGTGATGTGGATCGTAATGTACGTCAAAGTGGTGCTTCAGTTTTCTTTAAAAAGTGTATAACACTCACCTATTGTTTTGAATAATTCATTCAGTTAAAATGAACCTCCTGTACTACCTTACTTTAATGGCAGAATATAAAACTGAGGGTAACGACTTTTGAAAAGGCATGTTATTAAGTAATGAAAGAGTGCATTACCATTTTGTAAAAAATTTTACCGCTTACAATCCAAGTTTAAGTAACATAAATATTATTATATTATACCTGTAATAAATTAGTAACAAACTTAGAATTTTGATGATTTGTCGAGTGTTATTATGGTTTTAAATTATAAATGTAATTGTTTGATAATGAGTGATAAAATGCAAAAAGGAACAATGCAGATTGGTTAAATTATTACATAGAGTGGTTAAAAATTGTTTGCAAACTCATAGATTTTCATACAATTATTAGAAGTTATTTTCATTCCTGATTAGTGAATATGAAAAAATTATTCGTACTTGCTGCGGGAATGAAAAGTACGAGGATAAATGGCTCCATGGATGACGATGCTGTAAAGTTACAAAAATTCAATCGTGTCACATATTTTGAAAAAGATAACCAAATTGAGTTCAAGTCTGCTAAAATGATATTTCATGTAAATATTAAACTGTAGTCAAATTGGACATTAAATTATGAAAACCTATTTTCAAATTTATGTTCAGAATTCGGATATCGTCAAAGCATTCTTAAATTTGCAAACAATTTCATTTCATTTGAATGGCACATAATCCTTTCTTTATCAATTTACTATTGTTTAAAAAATTATTGCTAGCACCATTAATAAGTCTGCTTTCTCAAAACAATAATAAATATGAATTTCATCTTTTTTTATTATATGATTTTTATTTAGTATAAAGTGTGTATAAATATTTGATTCAAAACGAACCAAACACATTTTTGTCTTGAACATTAATCTTTTAAAAATATGACTATGCTTTTTTTAGCATTACTAACGCTGTAAATCAAGAAACAATTTTTTGAATTTTTGAAACGTAATTAAAAAGGACTAATAGTTTAATATAAGTTGAATTCTTTTAAGACTGTTTCAGAGTTAAATTAAAACAAATTGATCAAATATCAAGTTTTATAATAATTATGCATCCTGTATTTGTAAAATTAAATTATTTTAAAAACAAACAGCTGAAAGAATTTTTTTAATTTTGAGTGTTGGTTCTTGATACCAACATTGTTTCTATGAAAATTTAAAACTACAAGATAGAAAAAATTTCAATTTTTTAATTGTTCTCTTAAAACAAATTTATTAGATGTTATGCGATTGATTCAAGTTGAACCTGCTATTATTATTTTTTAAACATCAAAAAGAAAAACTCATGAAAATTTAAGTTTTGAAAATATCCATTACTACTATACCGATTTTCCCCTCTATAGAATCTCATTTCGTATGCCCATAAAACGAGCACCGTCCTCCCTGCTATTAATTAACACTACGGCACATCCGCTTTACATATACAGCGTCTCGCCCCGGAAACGGAAAACTCACGCCTCCGAGGCAAAAGCTCTCGATTCCTTCGAAACTCGCCTCGGACAAGGTGAAAGTGAGCCAGTTCGCTTTTCCGTATAATAATACAACTCACCGGATGGCCGTGCTGCTCCTCGTGGTAGGCTGGGTAGGGCACCGGGTGAGGCACCGGGTAGTAGACAGGCCTGTTGATGGGCACGGGCTGGGGCACTGGTACTGGATGGGGTAGGGGCACCGGTTTAGACAAATAGAGCGGCACCTGCTGGGGAAGCTCCACCGGGAATGGCCTATCCACTTCCACTGGCACGTGATGCGGAACTTTCACTATCTGCGGCACGGGGACGGCGACCGGGTGGTTCACTGGCACCGGCACGGGTATGTGATGCGGTATCTAAGAGGCACACACGAGAGGAAGTCAGACGCGTTACGCTGATTGCCGGACTGACTGGTTGCTCTCTTTATATGTATATGCGTGGCGCTGCCTCGCGATTGTGCAGGAAGTGTGAATACGGTGTGTGCTGAGATGACAATCCCCTATGGAATTTGCTTCTGGGCTTATGCAATTTCGAAACTATCAGAAATGTAAGTGATGCTTATGTTTCTTACAACAATCCGAAGCTGATTTTCTTTTTTCTACGGTTACGAATCAATATTAATACTATGAAAAAAATTACTTAGAAGTTGATTATTTTCAACGAAAATCTTATATTATCATAACATACTGTTTCTAAAATTAAAAACATTATTCATAAATTTTGTTTTTCTTCAACTATGTAAAACTTTCCAATATTTAAACATAATGGTTGTTCGAAAGAAATAAATTAGTCTAAGCAATGTTTACTGAACGAAATATCCACCGATACTCTGTAATAAGAGGTATATTTAAATAAATAAAAGGTAAGTAACAAAATTTAATATACTAATTAAACATAGTACATTTAGGAATAGAAAAATTATCGACTAACTTAATTATTAGCAAAAACTCTTTTTATTATACTCAAGAGAAAGAACCCATCAGCTTCAGATGTTGATTCGATTTGGCATTAATAGGTCTACATTCTCAGATAATAGTTTGTGAGAGTCAACATTTTCACGTGGGAAAGCTCTAAAAACGAGAGGTAATCGAAGATTTATATGGACTTGAAACGATTATTTGAAACTAGTTTTGCTTGTATCAAGTATGAAAAGGTTGGATTGTTTCAAATGACAAAAAAGAAAATACTTGTCGAAGATATTAGATAGAAACTGAAAGAGTTATTGATATTGCATTATCTCATTAATTCTGCATTTAACTACTAAGATGTGTGAATATTATTATATTATCACATTATGCGCATGCCAATTAAATAAAATTTGTTATGTCGTGTCATAATATCTCGTAATGAAATCTCACAAAGATGAAAATTTGTTTTTCTAAATTACTTTTAAATCGAAAATAAAAAGAATTGAGATAATTTATTCAATAAGTTTTTAAATTCATAATATCAACTCTATTTGTATTAAAATATAACAATAACTCATTGCAAAGTATTTTATATTTGATATCTATTCATCCATAGAACTGTTTAAACGATCAAATCTTAATTCAATTGAATATTAACTGACATATATCCAAACGACATATTCCAATATCAAGTATTTTACCCGCACTCTGAACTATCATAAAATTTATATTTTTTCAGCGCTGCAGTCAAAAATTTTACACAAACCAATTGTAGTACCACGAAAAGATCATGGGCCCTCGAAATTCTCAACGGCATGTAAAGAGAAAAAATATAAACCAAGACCTGCACCACTGCGGAACCGTGTCAAACGCCCGAAACGAATCGATCAAGAGGGTAAAAAGGCTCTCCGTGATCGTTCAGCGACGACGATGGCACTGACCTTAACAGGATACGGCACGGGGACTTTGACGGCAACTGTCTTGGTGATCTTGATGATTTTGGTCGGTACCTCGTTCAGTTGCACCGATTGCGAGATCAGCTTGGGATGGATCGGATAGAGCGGCGCGTCGCCGTACGACGACTGGAAGTGTCCGGCCTGCGTCGTCGTCACGGCCAAGGACGCCGTAAGTAATAGCTGCAAAATTTCATTCTTTTTCATTGGATAACCAATTTTCTTGTAAAATATTTTAGAAATAAGAGTAAATGTTATCTTTAATTTGCAAACTTTAAATCATAAAAGAGTTATAATGATAACTTCTCATTGTCAAATTGGACTAGTATAATTAAAATGAATTAGAATTTTAAAATTTATATTTGAAATTGTAGGAGTAACTTAAAGTTCGCATTGATTAAAATCACTAATCCACAGTCTATGCTATAAGCTTTCAGCAATACACTGAAGAATACTAGAAAATTTTACGCGCGCCTGAATTTTTTTATGTTAAATTTAAACTTCATTTAAATTGAAAAGTAGATAAATAACATGACGTTAGTTTTATTCTTCTGGAAATTAGAGCAGCCAAAGTGCAAATAAAGATCTAGCAATGCTTTATTTAGACTTCATTTCAAGTTATATCAGCATGTTTCTTTTATGAAACAACTGAATACTCTAATACTCCACACTATATCAGCCAATGTGAAATTCTCCCGAAAGAAACAAGTGTCTCCCTGTTGGAAAAGGAGGATCCTTACTATTCGTAACATCCTCGTCGACGCGTCAATAAATGATGCACACAACAAGAACAACAATAACAAGAAGAAGACCGATGAGGATGATGATGTGGTAGTCGAATTCCGGCGGCGTCGAGGAAACAAACTGGAAATAGCGGCGCGGTCATTGCGGCTTATATACGGGGACCTTCACTGCGCGGACGCGCTCTCCTCCTCGACGAGCACGCGAGCGCGCGCGAAAGAAAGCCCGCTGCGCGCTTACTTCCGACTTTGTGTAAGATCGCCTTCGCCGATCGCCAGCTACGGGCCCGATGTCTTTTTTTCCTCCCCCCCTAAGCTGCTGACAGCCGCGGGGTTCGTTGAACCGCCCGCTCCTCGAGATAGCGCGATCGACCAGGAGGATCTCGTCCGAGAGGGGCTCGTCCGCTGACACATGTGGGAGAGAGAGAGAGAGAGAAAGAGTACGGGGAGGAGGACTGCATTGTTCATGCGGCCGGTTCATTCTTCTTTTTGCCCGATGCACGGTTCGTTGGACGATCTCTGTGTGTGTTGGTTATTGAACTATTGCTGGAGAGTAGCTTCGGAAACATCTTTGAGCTCTAAGGTAGGACGATCATGTAGTTTAGTGATTGTTTTTGCTGTAGTTAATACCTTTCAAAGTGTTGATTTGTGCCTACAGCGATTGGATTTGCAGCTTTAACGCTTAACTCTAATGTGGGAGAATAATTTTATTACAACTTGAAGCTGTATACATTCTTTTAAAAATGGGGTAAATTAATTTATATATACGCGTTTGAACATATTTATGTGGATAAATAAATATTTACAGCAGTATACGTATTAGAACGGATAAATAGTATAGACTTTAAATGAAGTAGAAATTTGGCATTGTATAGCCCAAGAAACAAAATATATGGCAATATTCAATAGCCATTATCTAAATTGAGAAAGCACGTCTGCAAAAATCTTTCCTGGAGCCAAAATCTTTATTTTTCCGTTGCATTTGAATAACGAACGTCAAACAATGCGACCCAAATATATAAAGAATAGCTTTCTAAAGATTAAAAGCTGAATGAAATAAAATTAATTTCAGTTTTATCAAAAGTACTTGTTCATCAATAACTATAATCTATACCATTGACCTATTGTTGAAACGTATTGAAGAAAGACGAAAGAAGTATTAATCCCTTGCATAATGTAGATGAACTCGACCGGATGAATTTGTTGTTATAATAGTGAACATTTTTCATTAAAATAATAATCTGTCTTACAATAAGTGTATATCTGTGAAGCAGTCTTTGAAAAATAGATTTAAATTTATCTTCTAGTACAATATAGTATACAAAAAGGCAACCTGATATTCTTGGTTTGATCTCAGCCCGATATTTCTAAGATATGAAATGTTATATATGTGCGAAAAATTTTATAGTAAAACATGCTATCTTTACTTTTTATTTACACCTTTATATATCATCATAAATAAACTCTTAGGTTTACTGTAAAAATCTAGTTATACTAAAGAATTATGTAATTATATATTCCTCATGCATATTCTGTTTTTTTTTCTTTAGAAAAGTTTATTTCTTTGTCAATTTCATATAAAAAAAAGTAAATTTTCCCCCTTTTCGACGATTTCTGTCGTAGATATATTTATAAAATTGTAGGGGGTAGAAATAGTTTGAACTATAAATAATTATAAATATATATATTTGATATAGAAATATAGAGATATATGTAAAGTGAAACTACTGAGTTTCAGTTTTTTAACTTTATTACACATCTCATAAATTAACTGATTTTTTTTTAATTCACAAAAATCTGGGATTTTAAAATTACCATATAAACAATATTTTCTTCATTTCATTTAAACACACAAATTAACCGTAAACTATTACTTGAACTTGACCAACTGACATCAAACTTGCATACACCTTTGCAATCACATACGAAAGTAGGTATAAATACTTCATTCCTTATACACCTATACTGCATAAGTTACAAATTTTTTAAACTCGTGAGAGTTTCGTATATAATCAAACTTGTATGCTATTAGTTTCTAGTTAATGACACACACAAATACAGTGAAAATTGACTTTTACAAAAATGACCACCTACTCGCTTGCGAGTAATTTACATCGCATAACATCCGTCTTAGTTTCTATTACTCAGCAAAAAGATCATCTTATATACGCCCCCTTTGTTTTATCACCAGCCTAAAACCTGCTAAAATCCAGCACGACTGTTACAGATTTTTATAACATTACTTTCACATTTAATTTTTTCGCTGCTTTCGAACGAAACTACACGATGATAGTGATATATTATATTACAATCATATTTCCAGCTCTTTCGATTACCACCTCCTAATGGCTCTTATTATCCATTTACAAAGTCCAGATAATCTCCGACTTCTAGACGGCTCTCGAGGAAAAAATTAAACGTCACGGATTTATATCTTTATCCATTGTAGTTGATGCAAAAAATGCCTCGAGAAAATCTGCATCCTCAATAAATGATAATTTGTCATGCAAACACAATCGACCGTCGTGTACCAGCCGCGGGAAACTTGAGCAAAGTCATTTCGGACCGATCTTTTCATTATACTTCCACATGCTGCAGGCAAAGTAAGCGTATCCTCTCGGTGAGAGAGGCTTGGAGTAAGAGAACAAACAATGGACAAACTGTCGACGGGTAAAGAGCTCGGGAGAATAAAAAAAATTTCCCGGCTTCCGTGTATTGTGTCCGGGGCGAGGCCGATTTCCGGGTAGTTAGAAAAATTTTCGGCGAAAGCACTTCCAACTTATCCGTAAGTAATCGCAGACGCAGGTGAAAGGATTTCGGAAGATTGAAAGGATCGAGCGAGCAAGCGAACGAATTGACTTTTTGTCCTTGTTATGGGGCATGTGCAGGTCAATTACCGCGCAGGTAATAATTTCTGAATTATGGCCGCGTTCAGTTATCGAGTGGCTCTCTGTGTGCGTATATATATATGCACACATAAATACACACACGAATGTGGAACGATAAAATTGACGTAACAATTTACCGTGAAGTTATTAGCGATTTTTCGTTCGCCGCGATGATTTACGTGCGTTGTTACGGTGTAATTAAAATGAATTACCGTAATTTCGCTTAACTTATTAGTTTAATGACATTTTTCATGACAATAAAATGAATCGTAACAGTCACAATAATATATCGGCAGTGAGGTTATTAAACCGCTCTCAGCGGTAATCCGTAAGCTTTTATGCAACAGCAGTAATTAATTTTACTAAACAGAAGATGAAATGAATATCAATTTGGCAATATATAACGTAACTGCTTCATGGCTTTCTTTTAAAAAAATTTAAATGCAAATAAAGAAAATTATATATTGTCTTTACACATTATATAACATAAGTAGAATTTATTTATAAAGAATGTTTTTTAAACATAGATTTTATTTAATCATAGATTATAATTACAATGGATGTACTTGTTGCTAATACATTCTTTATATCTTTAGAATATTATATATTTATGATTAGTTCATTATAATTTTTATATTCGGTAAAAACTGTCACAATTACTAGAGAAAGGAAAGAGACATAATTTACGACTAGTTTTTCATGTCTTGGGTGTACATAACTTCTCAAATCAGCTAAAACGTTTAAAAAATATTTGGCTATACATGGAAAATAAATCAGAACCAGAATTTATTACTTTGTATATAAAAAGTTACCACAGAATTTAAAAATAAAACTACTTCATTTTCAACTCCAATTATTATCACAGAAAATCTGCAGCTTAAGCAAAATAATTTTGCACTACAATTTATTCAGAGTAATTGTAGTCGAATTATTTTGGTGTGTACAGGCATTCACTTTCAAAATAGGCAAAATATTGATCTCAAAAAACTTGAACAGAATAATGTTCATAGGAGGAATGAATGGCGCATTCAAAAAATTTAATTACACACTGTGAAAGTGCGTTTGAATAACTAAATAAGCGCCGTTTTAACGAGATACTTCACAAATTGTCGGACGAGATTTGAAGTTATTAGATTGTCGAAAAAGAGCAATGGAGTGTTAGAACATACTTCCTATTCGGACATTCTTTAGAAAGTCATAATAAATGTGATCCGTCGATTGAAAAAAACTCCCCCCGTTACAGGATTTCTTGTAATCACGTGAGCTACTCCACCTTCGAATTTTTCCCCTTGATGACGGTCCGGTCATTACCTCCAAATTACCGGCCGCCGTCACATCCTTCAATTTTACTTTCTAGAAAACATAGTTCTAATTTCAAAATGATCTAATAGTCATATGTTACATCGAGTTTTAACTGTCTGTCTGAACTTTTGGAAATAGAGAGTTTGCGCGTAATTATTTGGCACAAAATCGTTATGATATCAATATAAAACGAAAATTCATTATTACCTTTTGTAAAATGTATATATCTATTTCATGGCGGTACTTATGTACAAGATCATGCGCATGCATACTCCAGACTATCTAGAAAGTCTCTTTTCTAGGTA
>JAYJLV010105621.1:0-11680 GCA_036873485.1 Torymus texanus | reverse complement strand
TGTTTAAATTACGTATATATGCATAAAATATATTAACATTAAATCAATTAATGTATTTTCTCAGTTTGATATGTAATTATAATGCTTTTTTGTAGTATTTTTTGTTAAAAATTTATTAAAAAATTATTTTCATAAATTTAAATTACCATTTTGAAATATTAAGTTTCTTTCTTTTAACCGTAAAATTGATTGTAAGAAATTGGTTCATGATGTGGCTTACGTTTGCGTGATAAGACCCTAATTGGTTGAAACTGATGGCATGCTCCTATAGAAGTTGATTGACATTTTTGCTTATATCCTCAGCAATTTATCAAATATGTCACTCAAACTTTTTTTACAAGTTTAGAATAATATATAGAAACGAAAAATCAAATAAAAAAAATATTGATTTTTTTCCAAATTTATAGGTGTAAGATCCCCTTAACCTATTTTTTCATTTTTTCGTTTTTTTTTTTGTTTTATAACCAAAAAAACGATTTTGAATTTTTTGTTTGTTTCATTTTTAAATATTTTACGGTAGGTATTACTTAATATAATCAATTTTTTTTTAAAGGTCGTCAAATTACCTACAATTTCTTTTTTTTAAAGTTAAATTATCTTTAGTTTGTCATTTGTTATTAAAGAAAGTATGATTTAAATTTCTTTAATTATTTTCTAAATAAATTTTTAGTTTATCGACTTGAAATTTTAACCACATATTACACTGGTTGATGGCAATATTGTGGTGAAATTTCAAGTGATTATCTTCATTTGTTTCCGAGAAAAAATGTTTTAATTTGGCACTGTGATAGCTTTTTTATATCTTCGAACCGAGTTCGTTGCCCAAAAAACGGGTCTATTACGAACCAAAGATATTTGAGGTTAGAAAATTTTTTTTACATTTCCGAATCGCGTTTTTTCAGAGAATACTTGATTTATCGACTTAAAATTTTAACCACTTATAACGCTCATTTAAGACTATATTCGTTTAAAATTTCAAGTGAATATCTTCTTTTGTTTTCGAGAAAATAAAATTTTGATAAAAAGGGTATTTTTTTCAAGACGATAAAACATGAGTAAAAGTAAACCAATTTTATTTCTTTTTGATCTCAATTCTTTTCAAATTTGGTGGACTGTCAAAGTTTTTCATCCATAGGTGCGTAATATACTATTTTGCAAGAAATTTTTGATATAAGACGTATCGGTTCGAAGTTAGACAATGAAATTTAGTGATAGATATTAATATCTTTGTTTGAAAAAAAGGAAAAAAGTTTTATTATTGAAATTATTTAGCACTTGTTTTTGTGAAAAATTTATTTTTAGAATTTCACTTTAATTAGGAAACAATGAATTAGTTTGAGGAAGCTAAGTGCCAAAGAATTGGCAGCGGTTTTTTTGCAACTTTTTCTTTAGCAAAGTTATACATATCTCTATTTAAGAATTCTCTACCGTTATCGCATCTTAATCGTTTAATTCTCTTATCAGTTAAATTTTCTACTTAATTAACATATGTTACAAAACAATCATATACTTCATTCTTTTCTTTAATCGGATATACTTTAGCAGCTTTA
Source organism: Torymus texanus (assembly GCA_036873485.1). Classification (NCBI taxonomy): domain Eukaryota; kingdom Metazoa; phylum Arthropoda; class Insecta; order Hymenoptera; family Torymidae; genus Torymus; species Torymus texanus. Next base: position 10,130 of record JAYJLV010105621.1, on the reverse strand, counting down.
CTATAATCTTCAATTAAAACTAAAAAATATTTTTCCCCTCTATTTCCAACTGTTCTGTGCTGTCCATTTAAATCCGCATGTATAATCTCTTCGATACCTCTAGCCCTATATCTATTATTCTCAAAGCTAGTATTAGTCATTTTATTTGGTAGGCAAGTACCACATTTCAAAAATTCATTATCTAAATTTTTCGGTAAACCTTCGATTAAATCATTTTGACTCAAAATATTCAAGTATTTAAAATTTACATGTCCAAGCATTCTATGAAACTTTTCTTTTAAAGTCATTGCTCTATTTACATTTTCGGTTACATAGTCTTGTTTACTTTCGAATACGGTGTCTATCTTATATAAATTATTTACTCTATTTGCTACTTCCAATAATTTGTTTTCACAGCTATAGATTTTGAAGTATCCCTTTTTGAAATAATTTTTGCTTTCTCCGCGACTTTGCCAAAACTTATTAAATTCCTATCCATTTCTTTTACGCACAGTACCTTTGTTAATTTAATTACATTTTCGTTATAATTTTGATTGTACTCAAAAAGCGCAGAATCATAAATAAGAAATGTTGAATTGAAGAAGTATTGATGTATCAGTGAACGAAATAACACAAATACCTTCTACAAGCACGATTTTCAACATTTAACACCACATTCAGGTAATAATATTAGAAATAAAGAAAACAGGTTACTCTTTTCATCTCATACAAGTATTTATTTTCAATATTTATATAAAGCAGAGCGTTCTAACAATTTATACCGCTACTGTCAGTGTCCTTATGATGAAGTATTAGAAAAATGATTGCATTTGATGATCAGATTGAAGATAAATTTAACAAGAATCTTGAAGTGTTATAGTAGATTCTCAAACTACGATCGTATCTAACACAGATGTCGTTCAAAGAAATGATGAAGAAAAAAACAGGAAGAACAAATAATGGCTGAAATATGGGATAACTTTAAATCATATAAGTCAAGTTTAGAAAAATAAGAAGTGTCAATGTTTGAGAATGCCGTAAATTAATTCGAGGAGTACATGCTGTGGGTGGTTTAGAAATGAATTTTACAACAAGTATATCAAATTACATATATTGTACATAGCGCTCATAATCATACATTATAAATTACATTATGTTAAGTAACTGGTTAACAATTTATGTGTGAGTGTTGGTGTGAATCTTCATAAGTTGCTAGCGTGAGTAACTAACCTTGCTCGTGGTGAGTGTTTAATTGAGTTTTCCGTTGTGTTGTTGCAATTATATTAATTGACGTGACTGTATACAATATTACTGATTGTACCACTTCCGATGTTGATTAAGTTTGAGAAGTCCGTGTCCGTTGAGAGAGAGAGTTTTACCGACGAGCTGCGATAGTTGATGACGTCACGCCGACGTGGCATGCACTGGTGAGATAAAGCCGATGATATAACGCTGATGTAGTTGTACCGATGATGAGTGAGGCCGGTGAGCAGTCCTTGTAGTGTATCACCACTGATGATATATTCCGAGAGTATCACTGCCGTTGAGGTTAACCGCCACCTTGTAATATGCACTATCCACAAAGATTACCAAGGATAAGAAAACACACACTATGTTGCCTCGTGGAGAGTCTGACTAGAAGATAACGTGAGAAAAAAGAAGGGGCGGTAGCTTCCTTCTTGTTCATGGTGAAAACACCGCAGAAATCAAGTTCACTCTTATTAGAATAAACAAGAGGGAGAGAGACGACAACTGCGCTGATACATTGCTAGTCAGTGTAGCGACAATGATGATTTGGAATAAGCCTTGGTGAGTGCTGCCACCGCGCAGGCGCAGTGAGTCCGTCTCGCGTGTACCTAATGAGCATGACCGCGGGAATTTCAAAAGAGCAAAACAATACTCTTACCCAAACAGTCTAATTTAATATTAGTAGAAACTGATACTATTAGAAAATAAAAATCTAATTCTGAGGAGTTATACAAAAAAATCGATCGAGAAATACTTAAAAATCCAATAGAAATTTGTGAAGATTGTCCAAGCTAGCTAATATACAAAATAGTGAGTGAAGCGTGTAAGAAGAAAACAAAGTTTTTGTTTCCAGTCGTCGGAATTAAAAAAAACTGTAAGTTTCCACAAAATGTTTTTATGGAGATTTTAGTGGTAAAAAGAATCATAAATAATATACAAAATAATAAGTGATATCAGGAGCAGAAGAAGGCACAATCCTAGCAGAGTGCTGGAGAACACTGAAAAAAGGAAAAGATCTGACGAAACAGGAAAGCAGTAGGAAAAAGTTCTTTGAAGAAAGAGGATGGTCAGAGATGGGGACAAGAAATAGAAGTGAAAATGAAGAACAGTTATGGCAAGAAATGACACAAAGAGGAATAGACATAGAAAAACAAGAAAGAAGCGAGAAGATTAGAGACTCAATGTATGCTGAGGAAATAAAATAAATAATGAAAGACGAGAGCAGACCAAACTATCTGCAAAAGTACAGAAAGAACAGAAAAGAAGAGCTGTAACTTACAGGAAGATTCAGGCTAAGGAGTGAGAATAGAAGCAGTTAGTACTGGAAGAGCGCTACGGAAAGAAATTGCAGATTGTGTAATGAAGAAGAGGAAACTTGGCAACACATATTTGAAAGGTGCAAGTTTACGAAGCAGCAAAATAAGGATTGGAGGGAGATACTACTAGGAAAAGAAGAAAATCTTGCGCGACTATACAGAGTACTGTGGACAACGAGAAGGGAAGAGGAACAGGAAAGTAGCACTGGAACGAGACCTTAAGAAAAGAGAGACAGGAAAGGAGCACGGAACCGAGTTCTTAAGGAACTTGGGATAAAGCAGAGAGCCTCCAATCTAGAGGAACCCCAAGAGATAGATTGTTAGAAATACTTGCACAGCCACGGGTTTTTTAAGGCTAGAGACCACATGGTTGGAAAAGGTGGCGCCACGAGAACTCTCGCAGCGGAAAATCTAATGTATCGCGCGCTTTCGTATCTCCGCGGCGTCATTCACAGGCAGCGCTTGAGCAGCGCTCTCGGCCAAAGCTGCGCGCGCTTCGGTATCTCCGCGGCGGTGCTCGAGCTGGGTTCCTGGCTATAAATACGAGCGTGGGCTGCTCTCTCGAGCAGTTCGTGTTCAGCAGCCGCCGTCGAGCCGTGAAGGACCCTTGGGCAGACTCCGCAACCAGCCAGCTGCACAGGACCTCCCGTTGGAGTCGACCAATTGGTGACAGCAACCGTGAACTCGGTGACCATCCGCCTTTTAATAGCTTTTCTTTTCAGGTTAATACTATCTTCTTTACGGATTTGAATTATTTATCTTCTCATTTATTACCATTTGTATTCATGGTATTAATATTACCATTGTATCATCGATTATATATATTCTTTTTCTTACTTCACAGTGTAAAAAGTATTATGTAAGGCCAGACTCCGTAGCTCTTTTCCTCACCTGATCCGGCGTCAAAGTTGAAACAAACATTGGTCCTTCGAGCCGGATAGGTTGTAAGAAGGTAACTACGGTTCTGGAATCGCTGATGGTGACGTGTATCCCAGCAGTGGGAGCAGTCAGTCTATGACACCCGGAGTCTGAGACAAAGGCTCTCGCTCTATAGCAGTGGTCACACTGAGATTGCAACGATCTCACGGCTATCGATACACGAATCTAAAAAACCAAGCCTTGCGCTGGTTTATTGAAGGCATATCCGACATTGGACTGTTTCAGATAACAACCCGAAGGGTTTTCGCCGATCGCGATGGAAGAACTTCTATTAGCACAAGCAGTGCTGATGAACTATATCATTAAGTTCAGGGGAAATACTGAAAAAGCCGGACGTGCCCAATTGACAGCGGGAGTCCTTCGTGGTCGTCGAGAACTCCTCTTATCAGATTGGGAAAAGTTCTCAGCTAACCATAAAGCACTCCTATCAATAGAGGGTCATGAGGAGCAGGCCTATTTTTCGGACGACCAGTACTCGACGACTGAGATGCAGTACACTTCTTCCTTGGGATTTTTGTACGACGAAGAGGCAAAACAATCAGCACTTCCTAACAACATTGCCAAGGCGGCTCAGGAATCTAGGAAGGTGCACCTGCCGAAGATCAGTCTCCCAACTTTTTCTGGGCATCCAGATGAATGGGAGTCCTTCCGTGATCTCTTTCGCTCGTTGGTTCACTTAGATGCCAGACTGTCTGGAGTTCAAAAGCTGCAGTACCTCAAAACTTCTGTACGGGGAGAAGCCAAGAGGGCAATTGACAGCCTCACTACCATCGAAGTCAATTACACGATCGCTTGGGACCTGCTTCTCAAGCGCTATGATAATGAACAACTACTAGCCCAGAAGCATATGCTAGCACTCACTAGTATTCGCCCTTTAAAGCAGGAGAGCAGCAGTGGGTTACAGGGTCTATCAGATCACGTAACGAAGCATCGACAAGCTTTGCTGGCCCTTAAACAACCAGTTGAACATTGGGACGCCTGGTTCGTGCTCTTCGGTGCGTTAGGAATGGACCCAACTACCTGACGAGAGTGGGAGAGAGCAGTGAAAGCTTCCGATACCTCAACCCACTACGACACATTGATCTCTTTTCTGCAGACAACTATGAATACCTTGAAGACCATGTAATCAAGCCGATCCTCAACGCGTCGCAGCGAGTCGACCGCCAAGGGCGGTCGAGACCGATCTGGGATTTCCAATGTCTTTTTGACAACTCGGGATCAAGATGTGTGTCAGGTCTGTAATGGCAATCACGCAATAGGCCATTGTAATGATTTCCGTCAGAAGACCGCTTTGCAACGCTTTCACCTCGTCGCGCAAACCCGCATCTGCTATAATTGTCTGCAAAAGAGGCACAGTGCACGGGTTTGCACCTCGCAAGGTCCTTGCCGACAATACTAACATAGGCATCATTCTCTTCTTCACCTCGAATCACATAAAAAAAGAAAATGTAACTCTCAACACTTTGAAGGACCAACTGCGAAGAAACCACGATCTACATCTCCCGATGCAGCAATGCCCCCCCTCGACGAGAACTCGAGAGCATGATGGGTGCTGCTGGCCACGGCAGAGGTCTCGTTGGAGGATTCTGCCGGTGGATTTCATCGGGGCCGGGCACTAATTGACCCCGGGTCACAAGTGAACCTTGTCACATCAAGTCTTGCACGGCGTCTGGGCATGCCTTTACGGGATACTCAGATGTCTTTACGGGTCGTTGGAGGATCTACCTCTTGTACGGCTCGTCAGACCACAACACTTCAATTACGACCTATCGATCCAAACGACTCACCTCTGCCTTTAACAGCATTCCTTTTCCGAAATTGGGAATTACGAGCCTTCGGTTTCAAGGCGAACGGAAAACCTGGCCACATCTCGACAGCATCGAACTTGCTGACGCGACCTTTATGAACCCTCAGAAAATCGACATTCTCCTCTGTGCCGAGGCTTACGCTCGAATTCTCAAGGACGGCATTCGACGTGGACCACCAGGCACGCCCACTGCTCAAAACACATCTGCGGGATGAATCGTATTCGGCGCTATCGAGCCCCCCTCATCGGCTGATGCATGGGTTCTAGCCTCAAGCACTTCTTCATTGGATTCACTAGAGCAAACGCTGAAAAATTTTGAGAATTGGAAGATGTATCAGGATCTACGCTTCTATCTGCCGATGACCGTGAGTGTGAACGTCTGTTTGTTGAAGGCCACAAGCGGGCACCTTCGGGTTGATACATTGTTCGGCTTCTCTTCAAAAGAGTTCTGTCTCTGGGCGCCGAAGGAACCCTCGCCATCGCAAAAGGATCTTTGAAGCACACCCTTGCCAGAATGAAGAAAGATCCCGAATTCGCTCGTGAGTATCACATGTTCATGAGGGAATACTACGAGTTGGTCACATGCGGATCATTCAGAGCCATCTGCCTCCCACCTGCTCGTATTTGTCTCATCACGGAATTTTGCAATGCTCCGATCAAAAAAAAAAGTTGCGAGTCGTGTTCAATGCTTCCAGTCGAACAAAGGCTGGCACCTCCTTAAATGACCTTCTACATACGGGACCTGCACTACAGACCGATATTATCAGTATTTTTCTACGGTGGCGAACTCATAAATTTGTGGTGATATCTGATATCGTAAAAGTGTATCGTCAAATACAAGTTGACAAACATGATGTCGACTTGCAGCGGATCATCTGGCAGCCATCGCCTGATATAGATGAAGTCCATTATCAGCTTCTCACCTTAACTTACGGCCTCTCGGGCGCTCCGTATTTGGCTCATCGAGTCATTCTACAATTGGCTGATGATGAACATCATCGTTATCCAAACGCGGCTGACATCTTGAGACGGTCAACTTACGTAGACGACTTGGTCTTTGGGGCAGATGACATCAATTCTGCACTTCGACTCAGAAAAGAAATGATTGAACTCCTACAATGTGGAGGATTTCCTCTTCGGAAGTGGGTCGCCAACCATACGTCTCTGATAAGCGACCTTCCCGAGTGTGATCGCCTACGTCCGCAATGAAAGAATTTCATGAATAATCAGCCCGTACGAACGCTCGGTCTTGCCTGGGATCCCAACGAGGACGTGTGCCGATATAAAATGCCCAGAATTAAGGAATCAGCTGCAGCGACGAATAGAACTGCACTCTCTATTATTGCGAGGCTTTTCGACCCGATGGGATGGCTAAGTCCAATCATTATCAGAGCGAAAATCCTGCTACAAAGGATGTGGCAAAGCAAACTCGATTGGGATGACGAATTGCCTTCTCCTCTTCGAGACCAATGGTAAGAATTCATGACAAAATCCGCATCCCCCGTTGGTTGGGCACCTTGCCCACTTATCCTTTCGCACTCCATGATTTCGTGGACTCCAGCCAAGTCGCATACGCCGCAGTGGTTTATCTCACAGCCACGGATTCTAGAGGAAACAAAGCTCAACGCTATTGATCTCGAAGACCGGAACAGCCCCGTTGTAACTTCAAACCATTCCGCGCCTCGAATTATGTGCCGCTGCTCTACTGGCAAAACTTTTGACGAGACTACTCAATGAATTTGGTGAACAAGTTGGAGCAGTTCACGCGTGGACCGAGTCCAGTATTGTGCTCGCCTGGCTACAGCAAGAACCGTCCCGGTTGCCAGCCTTCGTCGCCAATCGAGTTGCCCAAATCCATCGTGACCTCCCTGAGATCAATTGGAGACACGTTCCCTCTGAAGAGAACCCTGCGGACTTGGCGTCACGCGGTACCGAACCGAGGAGTCTCCGTCGTAAACGACTCTGGTGGTCAGGACCTGATTATCTAACGCAGTTCACGGAATCATGGCTGGCTGATCCACCAGATTTGGCGGATCTTGAAATGAACCGTTACCTGATCCCAGCAGTTTTCGTTACACAAGAGACGGACGACGATTTTACGCAAAGGTTCTCCCGACTTCAAGATCTTCTCCGAACTGTCGCACGATTTCTCAGAATGACATGGCTGTTACAACCAGACAAGAGAACAAGGATGACCCTTTCCTTATCCGCTGATGAACTCGACACGGCTCTCATCAAGTACATTGGTGATGCAATGGTGGTATGTGCAACGGTTCGCCTTCTCCACGGAGATGCCGCTATAAAACTAGGGCGAGCTGTTGGAAAACGCAGTCCCCTGCATAAACTACAGCCTTTTCTCGATCCCCACGGCTTGCTTCGTGTAGGCGATCGCCTTCATCAGGCACAACTGCCCTACACTCAACGATACCCTGCAATCTTACCAAAGAAATGTCATCTTGGTCGGCTGATTATCGAGAAAGCTCACAAAGCTGCTATGCATGGAGGACCTGGTCCCACCTACTCCTACGCAATTCGGACGACCTGGCTCATTGGCGGTCGAGCGCAAGTTCGTGCATTTGTACGAAATTGTATTACTTGCGCTCGTGCCCGCGCTAGGCCCTCGACTCAGAAGATGGGTGACCTGCCCTCCGCTCACATAAACCCAAGCCGACCTTTCTCCCATACGGGACTGGATTATGCCGCACCATTCATGCTTAAGGCCTCTAACCGGCGTGGAGTTGCCAGCATAAAAAGCTATATTGACATCTTTGTCTGCCTTTGCACCAAGGCTATCCATATCGAGGTTGTTAGAGATTTGACCACAGCGTCTTTTCTGGACGCGCTCAGGCGCTTCAGCTCCAGACGAGGCACTCCGCCAGAGCTGTGGTCAGACAACGCCACCACTTTTCACGGCGTTGATGCGGCACTCCGTTCCATGTTCGACATGATCAACAACTAATTCAGACTGATCTTGCTAATCGGGGCATTCGGTGGAGATTCATTCCTCCCGCGGCAACACATTTCGGCGGCCGTCACATCCGCCAAGACACACTTAAAAAAAGTTGTAGGACAGCAACTACTCACATATGAGGAAATGTCCACCCTTACCGCTCAGGTAGAGCTCTGCTTAAACTCTCGCCCACTGACTCCATTGACCGGAGACATCGAAGATATTCAGGTACTGACCCATGGGCACCTTTTGACCGGGTTTCAGTTGAACACTCTCCCCGAGCCAGTGGACGCCAACAGTGGAATTCTCGATTGCCTCACTCACTGGAACCTTATTCAAGGTATGAGAAACCAGTTCTGGACACAATGGGCTCGAGATTATCTACACACCTTACAGCAGAGTCTCAAATGGCGGCGGTCTCGAGATAACCTCAAGGTCAACGATCTCGTTGTTATTTTGGATACCACCCTCTTCCAGCATGGGGAATGGCCTCTCGGACGAATAATCAGCGCCCACCCAGGACCTGATGGACGAATTCGTGTAGCTACCGTGCGCACCAGCACAGGCGAGTACACTCACCCAATTGTGAAACTCGCCCACCTGTCGATCCCGACTTATGCTTTCGCACATCATGCGAAAGGGGGGCGGGACGTTGGAAATACTTGCACAGCCACGGGCTTCTTAAGACTAGAGACCAGGTGGTTGGTAAAATAAAATTAATATTATCATTTAATATTATCATTGTATCATCGATTATATATATATATATTCTTTTTCTTACTTCGCAATGTGAAGTTTGTGTGGTACCAAATTTATCGTAATAAAAAGTATTATGTAAGGCCAGACTCCGTAGCTCTTTTCATCACCTGATCCGTCGTCAAAGTTGAAACAAAAATAGATGAATAGACAAAATAGAAGTTGCTAAATGAAACTAACCGACAGGAGAACATAAAAAATAGAAAAGAGAGAAATTATAACTGAAAAGAGGGAAGCAGAGAAAAGAGTGAAATATAGAAGGAAGATTAATGGAGCTAGAAAATGTACTGAGGGAGCAGATAAAGAAAAGAAAAGAATCGGAAAAAGAAAAGGAAACAGAGAGAGAAAATTTGGAGGTAGAATTGAAAAAGTTAAAGGAAGAGGTAGAAAAGTTAAAAATAAAGCTGAGCCAAATGGAGGAAGAGGATAAGAAAAGGAGATGGAAAGAAAAGGAAGATCACAACGTAGAGGAAATTGACAGAAAGAAAACGGTAGTGCTAAAAAAAGAAAGAAACTGGAACAAAGAACACACCATTGCTGAATTCGTGCATAAGTAGCTAGGCGAGAAAATATATACAGTCAAGAACTTCACAAATGCCTTAGGAATGAAATGGCTTATATTAGAGGACGAGTGGCCGAGGAACTACCTTTGGAGCAAGAAAGAGGCAATTGACTCTGAAGGCTTCTACTTCGTAGAGGAAGTGCTGAACGTAAGAGACAGAAAGGAGAAATGGGAAAAGAAGGAGAAAGATAGGGTAACAAAATAAAAGGATAATAAAAATAAAAAGAGTCGTAGATAGTCCGTCTACAAGTACAGACGTGTTTACATTGCTCTAATATAAACACTGAACGGTAGTCTAGCTCCCAATACAAACTTATCTAACCAGTATTTTAACCGATTTTATTTAAAATTTATTGTTTAGAAAATAACAATCTTTTACAAGATAGCATATTCTATCATTAAATATGGCGTCGACGAGCAAGGAGCCACCCGATGCTTCACAAAATAAATTCTATAAATGCCATTCAACACAAAAAGTTGGTGCCGTAGTGTGTAAATTGTGTGGAGAATTTCAACATACTGGCGAAGTGGTGGCCAAGCATAATGCTGGCGTGCCTATTAAATTCATAAGCA
>JAYJLV010105600.1:0-11682 GCA_036873485.1 Torymus texanus | reverse complement strand
CTCTCTCTCTCTCTCTCTCTCTCTCTCTCTCTCTCTCTCTCTCTCTCTCTCTCTCTCTCTCTCTCTCTCTCTACCCCCACGCGACGACGACAAAGAAATCGCCTCGCGTCTGATCTTGCGCCGCCGAGCGTTTGATGATACGGCTCGAGAGGGTGAGGTCGAGAGAGAGGCCGATTCGAGATTTTCGAGGATGCTTCGTGACGTTTACGGTTGTGGGTATATCATTAATTTTTTTTTGTGATAGCTGTAAAAGGTTTCTTCTTTAGCTTGTCGTTCGCCTTAAAAGTAAATGGAATTTTGAAATGTAAAAATAATATTTTCCTTCAATACTGTTTAATAGAAATGCAATATTTATGCGCATTCATTCGATACGAATGCAGTAAATAAATTATCAAATGTTATTATCTGGCGTAAAAACAAATTTCATATCGTTTTATACAGCATTTTTGCGTACATATACCCAAGTAGCTCGGAAAATACGCCAACATTGTTCACTATCTCATTCGTTTATTTAATATCTCGTATTACGAAGCTCAATGAAGCCAACAACAGAGAATATTTTTCACAAGATGATGCGCATCTCTGTTTTCATTTTTCAATATCTCATTTCTTTCTCGTATGACTATATTCATTTTTCCGCTAAGCCGTGAAATCCATTAAAAGTTTATAAATTCTCCTGCGAGTTCATTTGAAAAAAAAACCCGACTGCGGTCTACTTTACAAAGTCAGTGTTCAGTGCACCTCATCGACGACTCGGCAACTGTCACCGTTCGTCTCTCTTTCATAACCGCCAACCTCCTGCACAAAAGCGCTTCGTCCGTCGTTTCTCCAGCGCACGACGTACGATTATGATCCTCATTATTGCGCGATTCATTGCCTCAATGCCGACCTCTTTCTCCCCTGCGCTTTTTCCTCCTTCCTCTTTCCTCCTGCGAAAGCTATTGCTGCAGTTGATGCTCCACAGCCTGAAGCCACGGTGGTAGCGGTGCCGAGCCTTCGGCCCTGTCTATACACACGAAGAGGAAGAGAGAAGGCAAATAAACGCAGTCCAGTTTCACATACGTTATTTGGCGCGCTTCCAACTGTAGACATGCCAAACGCGTTAGGTACACACCTTTCCTACCGCGCGAGCGCTAACGTGTGTATGAACCTACGTTTTCGCGTTTTTTCTCTCTCCTCCCCATTTCTTGTTCCTTCGTTTTTGCGGAGGATCCGAGCGGGCCAAAGGACGCATTAAGCTTACCCATTCCCTTCTTTCCTATGCGTTTTTTTCGGATACGAAGGGGTTGACGATTGAGTGAATACTCCCCCAACTGAAATTGACTCCTCGTCGTACCGTTTGATTTTCATTTTGCTCAATTCCAAAACACAATAGTAAACTCTCCGATCGCATAATTAAATGTCAAACATCGACGCAGAGGTTGAGAGTCAAACGATTAAACAGCTTAATATTCCACGATAGGGTGACTCTCTTCCCTTGCCTATACGCAAAATTTAAAAGTTAAAACGCAGCTGGACGAGCAGTGCCTGGGTAAATAATACTCTATGTGGAAGCCGGAGGGGGTGGCCGAAATCAAACGGACCGCGCCGCTCGGCTACGGCTAACGATCACGGCGAGAGTATCATCATCGTCCCCGACGACTGACTGGGGGAAGACACACGATGGGAGAGAGAGAGAGAGAGGGCGAATGGCGGTCTTCAATGGACCGGGCAAACAAACGAGTCGTCCGCGATCGTTTGCATTCCCGGCCCCCGTCGAATGTTACCCCGGTTCCGAGCGAAATAATTCAGGCGCTCCCTCCCTCTCTCGTCAATCGTATACCAGCCTCTCCCCATTCGTGAATATCTTCGGCAGCCGCATACCCTACCGGCACGTGTAAATCGTCAGACGGCGAATTGCTTTTTCGATTTGATTTTGGAATAATGAATTTTTCAATGCGCGATTAATTTTTAACTTAAAGGTGCACGTGTAATTATAAAAAATTACGGTAAGAATATTTGAAGTCGTTAAATTTGTCTGTCAGCTGAAATGTCTGTTTCGACCGTTAAATTAAACCCGGTAAATGCGCAACATATAAAGTAGCCGGTGGACGAAAAATTTCAATGAATTTTTTACAACGTCAAATAGAGGATGCGACGCGTCCTCGTGCGGAAATGAAAATTTTCACTGCAATGGTAAATTGAAGTAAGTGAGGGGGTAGCGGATGCGACTAATGAGAGGCGTAACATTCTAAAGGATAATACGCTCGCGCCGTGAAATATACGAATTAAGAGCGCGGAAAATCTACCAATCTCCTGGCACTTAAAATTCGCGACTGCGTCGCTGAAAATATAACTGTAACATCGTTCCCGATGTGAATCCGGTCGGCGTTTATTTAGCAGGAAGAACGCGAGCTTCCTGGACGTAAACAAAAATAAGAGATTGAACTGATTTGCAAATGAAAGAGGAGAGAGTAGCGAGGATCTGCCAGCTGGTTTTCGGGCCACTGTAATTACCAGAAAAATTTTCGAATCTAATCAAAATGCGAGCATGCGGCTAGTGTATATTTCTCTTTCGGTTGCTTCTTTCTATATACGTTTCGCTATCAGAAAGTTAATTAAAATTCATACGGCACGTTTGCCTGAGGATAATCGGGAGCCGCTTGTTCGCCCGTCGGTCATGAAAATATACATTTCTGCCGCTGGCCGCTCTATTACTCTTCCTCTCTGCCACTCCTCCCTCTCTCTCTCTCTCTCTCCTATTTGTCCGTTCTCCCTATCCTTTCCGTATTTTCCACTACTCATTCCCAAAAGAGAAATTCTAATTTGCCGTATTTACATTCGGCCGCGTATATGCGCATTAGCGTGGGCTGCAAATCGTCGTGGAATGAAGTAGCGTAGAGGGAAGAAACGAAATTAGATTCAATTTTTTGCTCGAGTATCGTGTGTGCGCAGCAAGAGCAGCGTCATCAGTACGGGAAGGTTTCGCCGCGAGGGGAAAAGGATTCGACGATTATAGGTTTTAATTAAAAATTCAATTACGGCTAAATCAGCGCGCGCCGCGACCGTTACCAAATCCTTTAAACGCGCAAAAACGGGAAACCGAAAATTAATCTGGAGATCTCTAGCCCCGCGGCTGCTCTGCGGATGCATAGGCTCTCTCTCTCCCTCTCCCGCTCTCTTCCTCCTCAGCAACTTCGAATGGGAAGTAGCGGCGCGTCGCGTATATGGAATACTCGCTCTCGAGGCACCGCGAACTTAGTTCGTCTCGGGGCGTCTGGAGAGAGAGAGAGAGAGAGAGAGGGGAGGAGACTCGGTACTTTGCTTCCTCATCTGATTTCACGAAGCCCCGTGAATGTAATAATTAACCGCGAAATACGATTTAACTGGAAGGAGGGGTGAACGCGAGAGAGAGAGATAGAGTGTAGGAGGGGTGAAGGTGGTAGTCCTATTGGCGAGATAATTAATGGGAGAAACGTTTCGGCATCGCGAATTCTATTTCCCCCCTCGACGTTAGAGAGGAAGGTAAGTGGCTTCGAAGAGTTTACGGGATCTTATAACCCGTTTAAGATTTCGCGATGTAACGGTCTAAGAGGAATCGAGTTGTCGACTTCGTGAAAATCGATCTTTTTCGAGGAAAAGAAAGGAAGAGAAAAACGGCTTCGCTCGTTCTAATCGCGTGAAATCTCAGAAAAATCTACGTAAATGTCTATTCTCTGGCAAATTGAATCCAATTCTCTGGATAGAGGGAAATTTATTTTTCATCTTAATGAATTTTTTCGAGATAATTATACTTTCTCGACCGAATTTTAATTTCAGAATCCTACCGTGATTCGATTCAATACCAATGATATCGTCAGATTTTGTTCCTTGTCATCCGAAAAAACTTATCGATTTAGCTGTGATGCTGAGAATATACCCCCCAGAATATCAACGTAGCTCCTAATCTTCCCTGTAATTATCGTCCGCACAATCCTTAAGTAGTTGGAGCAACAAATCGAGCTCGAGTAAAACATCCGCCCTATAACAGAGTTTGGTTTACCCTATTCGAACGATCCTGCGTGCACACGTCAACGTATACACCTATATACTTACATACACACATATACGCATGCGTTGCAGCTCCGAACTCAAGATTGAAGAGGTTAACTTCGTAGCGGATCAATTTCCCCGGCTCGTTTTCTGCATACGGCTCACGATTTCCATCGCTCCGTCACCACCGCTGCCGTCAACGTCGTCGTTGTCGTCATCATCGTCGTTGCTTCTCTTTCGCTCCCCCCGGTTTTACCTTTCCGAAAGCTATTGCGTTTTCTATAGCTCGGGGCGCCGCACACGCTTTTGTTTCTTCCACGCCTTTACGCGACAACGAGATCCGGTAAAGTTTTTTGCGATGGTAAGTTTGATGACATGACAAAATGCAGAAGCTAAAAAATGGATTCATTAATGTCGATGTATACGAGGAGAGTTCCCTAATTACTCGTATAAAGTCGTAATTCGAAAGTTATATTTTCACGCGAAATGCAGCGAGTAATTTTAATTCGTTCAATAAAGATTCTCATTAACCGAAACGCCATATAACAGGGGAGGGAAAAAGGTCGTTAAACGATCTGTTCCACATCGTGCGTACTATTTACATTCGTAATTTAAATAAACCGTGCGGTAAGAGAGGAAGAATCGTAATTAGTTGCGGCTGGAATATTAATTGATTGTGTGTGTGTATATATATATATATATATATCGCTCCCACTCTCCACCATCGACTTTTCGATTTTTCATTATTTCGGAAAGCGCGTGCACATCCGACGTAATGAGAACGTCAAATATACGAGAACTAAATCCATACGCGTAATTACATTAATAATTAACTCGACGTATGTGGGAACCAGGGACCGCGTTATCCTGAGCGTGCATTGGCCCAAATCACAGCCAGTTTACTTTCTAATTTATAATGCCGCACGCGCACTGACCAAAAATTATAATTGCCTCCCCCTCAAAATTATGCGAGCGTAAAATTCGAACATGCGATTGCAACGAGCAGCCAACGCACGCATGCGCATGGTTACCAAGTGCTTGCTGCTCGCGCTCTCTCCAGTAACGATAAATTCTCTCTCCCTCTTTTCGAGCACATTCGACTACTACCACACATATAGAGGCGAAAGGGAAAAAGAACGCGAAAGGGTCGCGGGGAAGAGCGTGTTTCTGCGCCGCGGCTCGTTATGACAAAGCAAAACGATCATATTCGCGTGGACTGGGGAGTTGAAAAAAACAACGACTGTTTCTTCGAGCAGACGTGTACACACAAATACACCTATACATACACACTACTGCAAGGGGACGCCAATTTCGGTGTACTCGTACGTACACGCGTGTACATATATAGATATATATATATATGTATATATGTGCAAGCGCGGGACTCGCATCGTTGTTCGGCCCCATTCCACAGGGTCGAGATTGCATCTCGAGCGAACTGTCGAGCTAATGACCGGGCAGTATTGAAACTGCGCTCGCTCGCTCGCTCGCTCGGCCGCACGGTGAGGTTGTTCCGGTAACGGGCCGGCAGTAGGCGTTCAAACTGTATATTGGAATAACGCGACCATTCCTGCCCGCCGTAACAATTATATGCCGATGCAACGTGCGTCTGGTGGGAGGGGGCGACGAGCAAGCTCCGTTTCTTTTGCCTTCCCTCCTTCTTCTCTTTCTATACGACGTCCGCGTTTAAATTGTTCCTTGTTTTTTCCTTTTTTCGCGCGTTGCTCGTGGTGGAAACAGCCGAGTTGCCGCGACGCGGTACGGATCGATTTTTTAAATTGATACGACACAACTGTGCGGGTTTGTATTGCCGTAGACGTCGTTTTCAAAAGTGCCTTTTAATTTGCGGCCAGTCGTTGACGGAATGCGGAATTACACCAAAAGAGCATTTCTTTTTATTCCTTGTAATGTGCATTACGGATGGTGTCTCCTATTAAACTAACATTTACCTCGCTGTTACACCTCCTTCCGTATAATTTCATTACAAGTTAAGAACACACGATAAATTAAACCGCGACGTTAGCCCTCGAGCAATAAAACTCGAACTCTTTATCCTCGAAATTCGTCCAACAAGTGACTTCGAAACTCTTTACTGCCGACGCACTACTCCTCTCTCTCTCTCTCTCTCTCTCTCTCTCTCTCTCTCTCTCTCTCTCTCTCTCTCTCTCTCTTTCTCTCTGTCTCCCTCTCAAAATCGTCCCCGCCACCCCGAACATCTTGCCCGTGTGCGCGCTCGCGCGATTCTCATTCGCCCTCTCGTAACTTACATTTATCGCCTCTATACACCGTCCTCCTCCTCGTCGTCGTCGTACTGCACAGAGCGAGAGAGGACGGAAGCGCGCCGAGAGAGATAAACAAGACCGTAAGTTTCGCACTAACGCAAAACTCTTATACGAGCGCTTCGCGCGGAAATTCGCCCTTGACGTGTACCGTCGTTTGTCCAAGTCCAAAAGCGCACGTTGTGTCGTAGTCCTCGCTTTGCTCTATACACCCTGAGAGGTCGAGGCACCACGACGTCGACGACGACGACAATATCGCGGATCTCTCCGGGTCTCAACTCGAGTTCCAAGTGTTTATCCGAGCTTGCTGTTTGTTCCCCCTCTCGTGAGCGCACGCCCAAAGCTCCCAAGCTTGCACACACAAACAAACGCGCACGCACACACATACACACAGTGCCGTTGTTCTTCCAGACGAGTTGCACTGACCGCCCCGCGTTCTCCCTCGAATTTGACTTAATATCACGGGCGAAAGAGAGATGGAGTCAGTCGTGCGGTGTAGCAAGGCCAAAGAGTACTCGATAAAAGGAGAACGAGGAGAGTGAGAGGGGAAGCAGAGGTAGCGACGGAACAGGAACGGGAAAGGCAAACGACCGGGGCGAGATCGACTTTCGGCACTCGTTCTCGCTCTATGTTTGCCCGCGTGGCTTTCATTAAGTGACCAGTTGGCTGCCCGCGCGACCTATCAAAGGTACCTCTCTGCTCTGTACGTTCACTTTCCTCTCTCTCCTTCTACCAACCCTCCCTCGGCTCTACAGTACATACACACATGCGCGTGTGCAACGTCGATATTGGAAAACGGCCCTTTTTCCGCACACAGCCGTGTGTTCGAGTAACCAGCGTTTTAATAATAACTTTTCCGGTGTCTGCTACTACCTTTGCTCGTAGAACATTTTTCATCGTGCGTCGCGCTTATTTTAGGCTGTTGTTGCCGATGTTCCGTTGCGATTAAAGACTAATAAGTACGAGTCCAGCTGTGTACTTTTTGATAAGGCCCTTAAATTACGTCCAATTATACAGAGAAAGAAAACGCTCGGCTTTTTTTCGCCTGCCTGACGACGAACGCGTCGGGAGTGTGTGTGAGAGAGAGAGAGAGAGAGAGAACGAGAGCTAGAGCTAGAAAGAAAGACCGAACGCGAGGGTGTACGCACGAAATTATGCCACATGCTCATGCATATTTATGAACCGAGGCTTGAGTTCGCGTGATTCCACCACCACCGCCACTACTACGAACGACGGGCTGTGTTCTCTCTCTTGGCTAACCGTGCGGCTTTTTCGCGAAAGTGTAAGAAGATCCGAAGTGAAAGTCATTTGTTAAACAGCTCGCTGTCGAAAGAAAGATGTTATCCGAACGAGGTCCTCGAATTTTTTTTCTCCTTTCATCGTTTAGCGGTCAGGGTATCGTAAAATACGTGCCGGATTAATAGATCGAACTCCGCTTGTAGCTAATGCGCTTACTCGAAACTATTCCACGGGAATACTAAAATGACGCGTGCTTGAGATTCCTCACGATGCTGGAATGCCGGATATTCACCTGACGTCGTCTCTACACCCAAATCGCCGATTCACGCTCTCGTAACGCAATAAAATCGAATCCTGCCACGTCTGCAATAGTCGATAATCGATCCGACGTAACTTGTTTTTTTTTTTCGTTATCTCTGAAATATTTGAATTTTCAGAACAAAAAGGATACTTTAATTCGTCTACATTTCGTTTGCTGTAGGAGGAAGGCAAACGATAAACAGTCGAAACCTTCGAACATGCCGGCCAAGTTTGTTTTGCGCCTAGTTAAGGACGACCGAAAGAGAGAGAGAGAGAGAGAGAGAGAGAGAGAGCACGCGGCTCAGGGCAATTCGGCTTCGATGAACCTCGACGGCGCCCAGGCCGTCAGTCGCGTTACACCCTACGGGCCGTCAGCCTCGGAAATCGGTTTCTCGCCTCCTTCACTTCACTTCTATCTAGGATGCGCGAAACCCCACACACATACATACACGCGCACACTCATACATACACACATACACATAGAACCGTGGTCACGCAAACTTCCCGGTATATGGTACGCGTACACATATACCTACCTCGACGTTTCCGCGTAAAAAGTAGTAGCGACAACGCGCTGGGAATTCAATTACATTGTTTGCTTTTGATACGCCGAGATGATACTGAAATTTCGCCGCCGCGCTTACCTTTCTTTTCCCGGTAAATTTACCCCCTTCTCTATCTATATCCAACCCCCCTTGTGCGATGGAATATTAATCAACGGTAGCTAGCTAGCTAGCTTGGAGTTGGTTGAGTCGACGGAGGCACGTCAGAAGTTGCGCTACCGAAACACGCCTCAAACTTGCCAAGCCACCCCCGACCATCGTGTGCGCTTATCTTACCGACATTCCGGGCTCGAATTAATTCCGTTTATCGTATTTTTCCTCGACGTCGCCCAACGCCACGAGAAAAAGAGAGCACAGGAGTGACTGCGTCTGGCGGTTGCAGAGGAGAGAAGGGTGTTATTGCGCAAGACGGAGGAGAGATAGAGAAAGAGAGAAACCAAACCAGCAGCGTTCCGCGCCAGTCTCATAAATATTCACGATGAAATCTAGCCCTCGATAATAACGGGCCCCGAAATATATACGACGAGTAGCTGCTACCTCCACCTCTCTCTATCTGATGCGCGATCCTCGCTCTTACTACTACTACAGCTCGAAATCGGCGGTGCGGTGGTGGTGGCTTCTCCTCCTACTCCTCCTCCCCCTCCTTCTCCGCCCTTGCATTATCCATCCGCCTAGGCGAGAGCGATCTAGCCCGAGACGACGGGTGGTGGCTCGGTGTAGCTGTCTGGCTGTATATATACGTACGTACGTACTATGTAGGTAGGTATTTCTATCGCGCCCTCGAGCCTTATCTTCTCTTACGTCTCTACCGAAAAACCACACGCTCGCGAATTCCCACGCGATTCGATCGCTCCTGGATGCGCTGAAAACTTATCAATAATTTTCGGCGGCACAGCCGGAAAAGTATCGTGACGTATAGATGCGGAAATTAGGATCTTTGCGGTGTTTGGGGAGAGGAGATGGAGTGTGATAGAAGTGAAGTTTTGGGGGTTTTCGAGAAAATTGATGATGGATCTGATAGTATGGTTAAAGCTCAAGGTTCTGATTACGGATAAAGAATTTTCTAAAGAAGGTTAAGATCTAAACACTACAATATTAATCTATCGTTTTTTTATGTTGCAAATGTATCTAAGACCCGCTGGATCGTCGCAAAAACCATTCCCCATATTCACACAACAGTCGACGTGTAAAACAGCAATCTGCAGCCCCCCTTGCACGATGATGTCATTAGATCCGAAACATTAAGCAACCAATTACACTTTCACCGAGGCGACCCAACCTCTCCTAAACTACACAAAAAACTCTCTGTCTCATGTCTTTCCACCAGCTCGCACGACTGGAATCCCAATTCCAACGTCGATTGAGAACGCGAAATTTCTTAAGACGCCTCCCAATTACCGGGCAATTTCACTGGGAATCCAGCGCGCTTGTCCCCTCATCCCTCTACTGCTGCACATCTAAGCGAAAACATTACACCGTGTACGTGATCCCCCCCCCTCTCTCTCTCTCTCTCTCTTTGTCTCTCTCTCCCTCTCTCTCTCTGTCTCTCTCTCTCTCTCCCTCTCTCTCTCTCTCTCTCTCTCTCTCTCTACGCTAGCGTAAGATTGAGTGTGCTGCACTGGCTTGTACAGTTCTACACAGGGTGCAACGGAGGGGGAGCGACGCGTAGGGAGTAAATTGGTAAAAATGTCCAAGGGCTGTTCAGAAGGGGAGGGACACGGCGAACACGAGCCGGCCATTCCTCAGTCCGGCGACACGGCGCAGAAGTAGCCGAGGGAGATAGAGAAAGAGAGATCCCGCGGCAGTGTTTTCCACTCTCGTTCGCTCTCTCGGCTAGAGAGTCGTAGTCTGCTCTCGTATTTTCCTTTTTTACGCTCTCTTTCTCCGTCTTTTTTTTCATCCTCGTGTGGACCCTTACACTTCGGTTTTTAGGTGTCGTCCGATTCCTCCCGGTGCTTTACTGTGGCTTGGTGAAAATGCCGAGCAAGTCTACAGGGGTAATTTTACTTATTGTCAGCTTTCAAGTTTAATTTTGGAAAAGCCTTGTTCTTCTTCTTGTTCAAAAAAACTATCGTTTTACTCGACTTTTCTCCACCTCATTCCCTATATTACTTCGTTACGCTTTCGCGTCCGAAAAAATCCCACAAAAAACACACACGTCTACACTTTTTTTCTCTCTATATATTTTCTCTCACTCTATGTACACCATCGAGCCAGTATCGAACCGAAAATATATACGCGTCCCTCCGACGTTTTGGGTAATGTCTCTCGAGCTGGGAAATTGAGTAACCGCGCCTGTGGAGAG
This sequence comes from Torymus texanus, assembly GCA_036873485.1. Taxonomy (NCBI): domain Eukaryota; kingdom Metazoa; phylum Arthropoda; class Insecta; order Hymenoptera; family Torymidae; genus Torymus; species Torymus texanus. The sequence goes on along the minus strand of JAYJLV010105600.1, from coordinate 985 downwards.
AGGTAGGGAGGGGGGGGCGAAATATGGGCGGCAACCTTCATAAAAGATAAACGAAATCCACAACAACGAGGCGCCAGGTGTGTACGTGCACGTGTGTACTACGTATGTATCGCAATCGGCACGAGTCCACGCCTTCATCGAAGGTGACAAGTTGACCTCTCGAGTAAAGAATATACGACAAGACTACATGCGCTCTAGTTCTTTTCCCATCTGTAGTTATGAATTTTCAGCTGTGCACTGTACACATGACAGTAGCTTTGTGATGGTAGCGGTATAGTGATAGTCTCTGACACTTATCTTATATACTCGGAATGCGATCGTCATTTTCCAAGTTGCTACCTACTACTCCCGCTTTACGCTTCAATCGTTCCATTCGAGATCACAGTGGACGCTTAAACATTCTATTTGCAGTAAAGCTGCACGATCTTTTCCTCGGCAAACGGCCGGCTTTAATTCTACCGTAAACCGTGATAGATGTCGATTCACTGAATATGCAGACAGCAGCGAGAGAGAGAGAGAGAGAGAGAGAGAGAGAGAGAGAGAGGAAAAACGAGATTTTCGAAAAGGGAGAGAGAGAACCCGGCAGAGATATCTTGAAAAATTCAAAAAATAAATTCCGAAGGTTCTCTCTCTCTCGCTCTCTCTTTCTCCTTTTTATGAAACTGGCACAGAGCGGCACAGCGAGCAGGTTTCTGGGAAAACACCTCTCCCCCTCTTACTGCTCCCGCGTCGTCAAGAAAATTGACAATGAATATACATAGTATTTTAAAGTTGATACAAAAAAATTACACGCTCGCTAGAGGAGGGAAAATAGACCGGCGTCCTCGCGGAATTTTTATTTCATTCGCTAGAACTGCGGATTTTTTATTTTAAGTGTGTAATGTCGCTCCCTCTTCCTCTTTCTATCTCAATCCTCTCTCTCTCTCTCTCTCTCTCTCTCTCTCTCTCTCTCTCTCTCTCTCTCTCTCTCTCTCTCTCTCTCTCT
>JAYJLV010105589.1:0-11683 GCA_036873485.1 Torymus texanus | reverse complement strand
GCGGGAGATTCGAATTTTCGCAACGCGCGAGATTTAAAAATACACATGCGCGTAGTGTCTGGTATTTAGGTGTATCATATTCTCCTGGAAGATGAGTGGTCCAGAGGAAGACGAAAGTCTGATAAGACTTGTGGTATTTGCGCGAGCAGCGATTTAAGGAAGTAGGCCAGAATGTTAGGTTATTCAAAGATAGGTAAGAATCTCGGTAGTTGGCCTAAGCCTAAAAATTCCCCTTATCGAAATTCTTACCTACCCTTATCGAAACATTTATCGAAACATTTATCGTAACATTTATCAAAATTCCCTGATTTTGTTGTAAAACTTGGACTTTGTTGGAAATTGTAGCCAAGAACTCTGTCTATTAAAATCCTAGATTCCTTCTGATGGACCAAAGGGGTTGTCGTCTAGCGTCCAAAGATTCTATTATGCTTTCTCCTTTCTCTTCGTATTTTAGTCGGCGAATTGAGAAGGAGTGGAGAGACATCTTGTAATAGTGAAGAAATCAAGTCACAAATTCCTTGTTAAGGCTTTTAGCATAATAGTCGTCGGTGCTAAGAGTTTGGGTGAAGTAAGGAGTTCACCCGTGATCTCTCAAACGTGATACACAACTTTCTTTGTTGAAACATTCCGAACACAATTGTCGGTGTTACGGAATCAGTCCAAGCCGTTGTTCGTAGTCGTTCGCGAAAGTCTTAATTATCGTTGTTACCCAAGGAAATTAGCAAGTAGATGTTACGATGAGTAGAACGCTCTGTTGTTGTTGCAAACGTAGAGGTTTACTTGCATATTGTTGGAACTTTCTTGTTTTGTAGTAATTATAGTAATCGAGCCATTTTGTAGTTAATATTGACACCCCAAATCATACATAAACTCTCGTACTACTCGTTGCAATTGGTGAAAATGAAAAATGATCATTGACATTGGTGGGATTGTGGAGTGGGATCTTAATGAGAAAGAAAGGATAAAGCAACCTTAAATATGAATAAAAGATAGATAGAGGTGCGCCACATAGCTGCGCATGAACGCGAAAAACGTGCATTAGCCGTGGATACAGCATGTTGATCAGATGAGCTGTCTCCTCTATTACGGCTCGAAATGGTCACGATTGCTTACCAGAGCGAGCGAATACCACAGCATAGATGTTCTCTGGTACAGATATATTTTTTTGGTCGTTGTTAGCTCCTTGAAATATACTATACAAAAGAACAGTAGCATTATAGTAACATATGTAGTAGTGTTAGGATTATATTTTATTTTGTTTGTAGGATGCTATGCGTGGCATCATCATCATTAGCTTACAATTACCAGTAGAGCTAGAATTATATTCTCTTTTGATTGTAAGATGCTCTATGTAAACAGAGCATCATTAGTAGTTGCGTTTGTAAGATGCTGTATATGGCATAATTATTAGGTTAGTATTAGTAGTAGCGATAGAATAAAATTTTCCTTTGTTGTAAGATACTCTAAGCAAATAAAGTATAATGATTAATTGCATTGGTATGATGCTGAAAAATGCATCATTATCATTAGTATTTTCACTGATTATCGTATTAATCTTGCGGTGACCTTTGTACAACATCGTGTTGCCAGATGTCTGCAAGATAATTATTAACTAATCGTAAAATCGTATTATTCTACATTTTTCTAGTCGTTGTTAAGAATAGCGAGAGCTAAGGATGCGCCTTTGTCGACATTGTAACACGTAAGCGGCTCGTTGAGATCCCATAGTTAAACCATGTTTACTAGCAAGAACTGATATTATTAGTTTAAATGGAGTACAAATGTGAGCGAACATTGCAATTATAAGAGCGTCAAGCGTTAGAATAGAGAACGTATCCGTCCGACATATAGTAGTATTTTGTAGTTAAATATTGTACGATCCACCCTTACGGTCACTATAGCGAAACAATAGGGATCTTCGTGAAACACGGAGAGCGTTTCGCTCTTGGGAGGGGGAATTTATAACGCTCACCATTAAGCATTACAAGGCAAAATAGTAGTTTTGGTAGCAACTCCCAGCATCGGCTGCTTATGGCTGCTCATCTGGGGCGTACAAGTAAACACACAACGTGCGCACTGCCGTTCTATGCGGCAGATGAGAGCGAGAGAGAAGAAGAACTTATTGCTAGTGTGCGAAGAAGAAGGACTGATGGTACTCGCGAGCAATGACTGATTGATTGCGATCTGTCGTCGCGACGCGCTCGGTCACTCCATGATGGGCCACAGCCGAGTCTAGTCGAAATCGGCTGTGTCAACCCACTCCATTGTGGACCGCTGCTATGAGTAGTAGTTCGCACCAATAGTTCTGTATCGAAATTGTCTGTATCGAAGTTATATATCCGTTCAAGGAAGAGATATTATCGTCGCGCGAGCACGGTTGACTACCACTGCCGCCGCTGAACTCTGTTGTCTATCACCAACATCGTGACCAGCTGCCACTGCAAAGGCACCACCAACTGCGATCGGCTTCAGCGAGCGACAGCCTATTTTTGACTCGCCAGCGCCAAGCTGGTAAGTGATCAGACTACGGCCTCTTGTACTCGCGTCGGAGTCTCTCTCGCGCTCGCGTGTCTAACTGTAGTCGTGACCTAGGGCTTAGATAATTTGTCGAAACGTGCTTTATATTATCGAATCATACTTGTCTACTATCCAAAAGTGCACCCCTATTGAAACCGTTGCTGAAATATTTTTTGGTCGTAAAAGCGCTCGCGAACTCGCGCTTAAACTTGCGTTCCTTGTCCCGCTCTACCGTGAGAAAGTGTTATATCGCGTATAGTTGAACATTGCTAGAATTAGTTAGACTGCTGGGAGCGACTCAGCTGGTGCTCAACATACCCTCTTTGTAATATAATCTTATATACATTTTCTTATCTTCATATCTTACAATAAATGACAAATATCTAGTGTTAATCGTCTTTTAGCGGCCCAAGACATTACCCACCTCCTTGTATTACCTTTGTTGAAACATATATTTTTCTTAATTAGTAGTTAGATATGTATAACACTTATATTTTTCATAGCCTTTTCAGCATAATCCTGCTACCCAGGTCTGCCTAGCTAGTAGCTCGTTATAACATATCTTTGTAAACATTGTTTCAATCGTGCTCTAGAATTTGTGCGTAGCACTGTCCATGAATTTATAACGGATAATGAAGATGAAGATTTTTATCAAGTACTCCAGAACGCATCGAAGAATTTAATAATGAGACAAGAAAATCTTTTCTAGGTTCTGTATCGCCTCTTAAGAGAAAAAATCTTATACGTGATAAATCAATATACTTCCAACATTGTCTAATAACCTTTATGTGAAGTTGAACAATGTTTATGGTGTTTCTATAACAGCAAATGAATCAACTGTATGCCATTATACAGAATGGATACAAGATCTTGGTTGAGCTTTGCAAAAGTGTTCTACGGTATCATAAAAAATAAAAAATTCTGTCTTCTAACCCTTATCCTTAACGAAAAATGAAATTTCATCCTTATTTCCAGACACAGCAATGTACATGATACAAAGAACGAAAAGTCTTGCACAAGAAAAGGGAGTTTATTTGGAACCAGAAACAGATACAAGCCATCCAATTGATGAAAGAACCGAAAAATTTTTATGGAATATTATTTAAATGACGATTTTATTTGTTAAAGACAGTACTAATAAGAGTGATATTATTACCGTTAAAATAAATGGTATGAAAGAGAAGAAATTTAAATGTTTTCTTATTCGAAGTCGGAACGTTACGTATAAAGCATTCAAAAATGATTATTCCGAACTGAGAATTGGTAAATCGAAGTTTTATAGTTTGTGACCAAAATATTTCTTACTTAGCCCCATCAAACAAGTTTATCTCTGTATCTATTTCGCAAATTATGATTTATTTCTTACGACCTTAATTAATTTCAGAGGAAGTAACGTTCTAGAGTTGGATGAAATTCGGTCACAAATAATAAACATAAAAATGTGTTCTGAGCCATCTGATTTATGCTATTTACAAGAATGTAACATTTGTCCAGACAGTAATAGGATTACGATTCATGCTTTAAAACTGCAAGATATAGAAGGCACAGCAGAAATGACATATGCTTTGTGGGATAATGGAAACTTGATTAAAAAAACTCCAATTTCTGCTTTTAAATATGAACTTTCGGTTTGGACCATGAAGGTTAGTACTCACATATATGTAAAAAATATATAGCGCAAAGCTATAAAGCAGAATGAGAGAATGCTAAAGAAGACCCAGACCATTTAGTTCTTCAAATAGACTTTACTGAATACTGGGCTGTGATTCATGATAAAGCTGTTCAAGAAAATCATTGGGATAATGATCAAATTTCTATTATCACAGCAGTGTCTTCAAAGAAACATGATTCAGCCTATGCTTCACTAGCAGTAGAAAAAATAATAATCTTCTTGAAAGAAATTTTTGTGATTCTATTTAAAAAATTACCATCGTATCAGACGGCGTCGCTAGTCACTTTAAAAATCGTTTCCAATAAAATAAATTAGATAATTAGATAATTATATAAAATGGTTGTTTTCTGCTACTGGGCACAGCAAAGGAGCTTTATATGGCGTGGGTGAACTTATAAACCATTATGCTACTTCGCATAATCTTGGAGAGCCCCTTGAAGAGGCTATTGTAAACGCAAATAATTTTACAATACATGTTCAAAAATATACTGATGAAATTAAAATAATACATTTATAAGATGTTGAAATAGAACAATGCAGAAAAGTCAAAAATATTGATTGTCTTACAACCTCCAAGTATCCTAGAATTCAAAAACCTCATATATGGGTTGGGTTGAAAAGTATGTGATGATAAAGTACATTTTTTACAGCAAAGATCGCTGATCGTCCGCTTACTGAACTGAGAACAATGAAGCAGCAAGACAATGGTTGTAGAAGAAGTATAAAAATAAAAAAAGGTATAATAATAAAAAGTCTAAAATGCGGAAATAAAAAATAAATACATACTTATGTGTACATGTCTATTACTTACGCGCAAAGATAAATACCTTTTTATGGACTGTTATCATTGACTGTATATAAATTTATTTGTGTGTTATCTCATTTGTGATCACTATCCCAGCGCAAATGCCCTGAATCTCAAAAATACACCTAGATAGGTATTTAAGTCCTCTATCACGACAAAAAGAAAGTGAGTAAAAGAAGAATGGAATTCCCGGTTCTGTAGGGCCGCTGCTTTAACAACTTTGGCCAGGCCTACCATCTCCTTCATCCTAAAGCTATTCTCTTGTATAGCGTCCTCCTCCATGCCTAGACCTGAAATACTCTGCCTCGTCCCCTGGCCCCCCGTCCCTTAACAGACGAACCTAAAGCCAATGTTTGCGCCGTAAGGTGACTTGGTTTTGAGGTGGTCTCTCCCCGCATAATCCCGAGAACTTGCTAAATTTGGGGCAGCATATCTTGATCAATTTCTTCCTCTTTCTTATGGGTAGTCTGGTTATCCAATGATAGCTCCAGTACCTCTACTCTCAGTTCTGGAATCTCTTCTGCTTCACTCTCCGACTCACTCCCTTTCACACTACTTGGTGCTGGCTGCCAGCTGATCCATTTGCAATGGTTCTTCTTCTCCTATTCGTTGTCCATTACCAGCTTCTCCACCGTTGTGGCCGGAATCTTCGGCCCGTTCTCTTCCTCTTCTGCCACTTCTCCTTCCACATCTCTCTCATCGAGCCATTATATAAGGCTTCGTCTCTCTCCGATCCATTACACCAAACTTCTTTTTATCCTCTCTTCGAGCTGTTACACAAGGCTCATTTTCTCTCGGAGTTATTATACCAAGCTCCTTCTCATTCTCTCCTTGAGCCATTACACAAGGCTCATTTCCTCTCAACGACATTAAACGAAGCACCTTCTTACTCGCTCCCTGAGCCATTACACAAGCCTCATTCTCCTTCAGAGCCATTACACCAAGCTCCATTCTGCTTTCTTCTGGAGTCGTTACTCTAGACTCATCTCCTCGATACCTTCCCCCAGTCAACCCTGACTCAAATTCGTGAGGCATCCCTACTCCCATATCTGCACTACTGACTCCAGTTATCCCTGCGTAGGACGCCGTGGTCTATTCCATCCTGGCGGGCCCGTTTCGCAAGGCCGCTAAAACATAGCGGCAATTCCGAAATCCCGTTAGTGGGACCCCTACCTTATGACACCCTTGACATTGTATCTCTCTATTGCCAAGAATAAAAATGCGGCTGAGTTTTGGGGCCTGTTTTTAACAGGGAAACCAGCTCGATGGATTCAGCAGAGTTAGTTTTTAGCGCATCCGAATCCGGTATGAAAGCTAAACGTAAGCGCCCTTTGTGTCCGCAAGAGTCTCTGTCAACGTGCAGAAGGAGACTATAACCGTCTAATTACGTCAACTGGCGACTATGCAGGGAGTCTTCAGACTCATGCTTTCAGGGCGTGCGGATACCCTGAATCGTTGGACCATGTTGGTCACGAGGAACGAGGCCATCATTTTAGTACAAGGTAGCTACTCTCTCACTCAGACGGAGTGAGGGGCAGTTTACAACTGCCCTATAATTGCGGAGGGGAAACCCTATGACGAGAACACCGGAATTTTGAACGAGGGTCGTACACTCGAATATGTAATAACGATATGTACTAGTCATTCCATGACCGATTCCAAGTGCCGTAAACTTCAAGAGCCTTTATGCGCTAGTATATTGGCCGTGACTCATGCAGGGAGTTTGATGATTGACGCTAGTAGAGCGTGCTGGACTCCGATACATCGAGTCATGGGGCTAATGTACGGTGGCTTGAAACCTTGAACGCTCAAAACCTTGAACGCCTGTCCGCGTGGATGAAAACGTGTGTGACTGCGCGCGATCCTTCCGTTGAATGAAGTACACTGCCATAAAGCAAGCAAAGCATTGTCACTAAAATTGTTGGTTGATAGGCTTATAAATGGTTCTCTACTTCCATTGAAACACCAAGACATGCTTTGTTTTATCGAACAGACGTTTGCTTTACTTTTACTGAACAATTTACTAACAATAGCTACAGATATTGCTAGCTGTATTAGCGCAAAAGATAATTTAGGAAACCAAATATGTTCAAACGCGTTAGGCTATCCACCGAAAGGCTGGCGACCAGTTGGAATTGGGGAGACATGCCTCCGGTCTGTCGAAGCGCAGGACCAGTACGGCGTACATTCACTGGTACATCGGGCCGGGATAAGCCCCAGGTAGTCTTTCGAACGTATACTACCTGTTCCCGGATTGGGAATAGGCTCGATGTGGCTGTGGATAGTAGGCTTTGATGGATGGCATGATTATCCGGATGCCACCCTATAAGGACGGAAGACGGCGGGTTACTAGAACCGCAGACATGCTACCGATGTGTACGACTTTCAATGAAGTGTGATACCTATAAGGCTCTCTGTTTAAAAGAGTTACCGTACCAGTCCTTGAGGCTTACGATACAACGACAAGGGCGGACTCCTCCTTTGTGGGTAGAATAAGTCGTAACAGGTCTGTGTGGGGGTGGTAAATGGCTAAGAGGACGGTCAAACCTCCCTAAAATGGAAAAGTACCTAAAACTTACAACGAAACTGTATCTCTCTACTCAACACCCTAGTTGGACAGGTTCCAGCGCTATGGCCTGACTGGCCGCAAGAATGGCACCTCCGTTTTGGGTAATTGGCCGCTCTATGCCCTACGAGTTGACGAACGAAGCAAGGCCCAACGAACGGTAATCCGTTTTCTAGGTTTGCAGGATTCATTGACAGAGAATACGGTGGAGGTTCGCTGACTAAGGCATATTGTCTTGGAGCCGCATTTGCGACTGCTCTCACACTAGATGATAAGTTCGCCGGTCATCGATTTGCTTGCGCAGAGATATTCCTTGCCATCCTCTCCACGGGAATCCATGACTGCAAAGAATTATTTAGCCCTGCAACTTCATCTTCTTTTAGGACTTCCACCTTACCGAATGGCGGCTCTCCTCACATGAGGATTCTTCTAATGCTGCCACCTTGTGTGAGTTACGGTTTGGCCCGGTGAATGTAGTACCCGGAACCCCCGATTTATCTCAACGTAGAGGAGAGTAATATCGTTCCTTAATTGCTTCTCGTCTCTCAAATTCCCTCCCATTTTTGTCGATGGCCTCGAAACTATCCGGCTTTTTATCCCACAAATAATCTTGGTATTCGAGACTGAGGTCGAAGAATACCGGGTTTAACTGCTCTCTAATGGATGGTTGACTTTTGAGACAGGCGATAATCCGAAAAATTTAGTAAAAAACGGAGCCTCTTTCTCCTTCTATCATTGGTAGCGATCTCTAAGTTCTTCCATCACATCATCTTTGTGTAATTCTCCTATGAATTGCCGTCGAAATCCTAGTTCGATTCTCCTGAAATTCCATATCTCGATGCATCCTGGTACACCTCATACCAGTCCCCTGCGTTTTTAACTAGTACACTCGCTAAGCATGGCAGTAAATGTGCGCTAGGAATTTTCGTCACCCGCCTACATGCCTTGAGCCATGAGAGAAATTGCTTAGGTGAGTCTTTACCTTTGGCCAATAGTATAATGACGTAATAGGCTCTGAAATCGGGACACGTGAACAAGAGCATTACACAAATAAATAAGTTCCATAATTAAATATTAGATTTTTTCTAAATTCCCCTTCCCTCCTGACTATTACTCCTCGTCATTAGTTGCCAGTTATCGGTACGGAGAGCCCAAGCGACAGCGGCGGTCCCTACGTGGCCGATTATCAAGCTTCCCGCGCGACCAACTATCTATTGTGGCTATATACTCTACGGCGTATAACGCACTACAGTTATCTGACTTACTCCTGCTTAACTCACACCGCGCATCGTCGATCTATCCCACTCTCCTTCCGTCTCGCCTCGCCTTATTGCTATAACCTACCCACGCTGTCCTGTACCCCTCTCTTTACAGCTCCAGGCATCGCTGCCCCGCGCCGCGCACCTCCCTCTAAGTGAGCAGAGCATCGGTAGTGTGCGCGATCACGTCCTGGACCTCGTGGTTGTGCTAACATGACGCCAACGCCGCACTGTGTTCTATTTGTAAAAATTATGGACAAAATAAAATATCTCGCGATCGCAAAGAGATAGACACAAGATTCCAGTAGCATTTTAAAATTGAAGTAATGCTGAATACAGGAAAATTACCCCAAGGCACCGAATATAAATTTTTGACCTTGAAATCAGAGATCAAAGTTTAAACCTTTTGAAAAAATTCTTTTTTCTTCTTTTGAACATAGTTAATCAATTTTTTTATTTTATTTAAGTGCGTGTGCGTGTATGTGCGTATTTTCCTGAAGCGACGGGGAACTCTTTAGGCACCATAGGAAGAGACGTGCCCCCATGTGTGGAACTCGTCCGACGTTGACATGGCAGAATTTATCCACTAAAACCCCTACGCTTTACACTGCACCCGCGGAAACCACCGCAAGACATTACTTTAAGGTGGCAGTGTGTGCCTCGAAGGCCCTCGTTCGCGCTATCTGGCGCAACCTTACTTGTCAGTACTGTCCATTCCTCCTCTTTTTTCTTCTGCCCTCCGAATGGAGTTCATCCTTCCCACGATAGACGTGGCGAATATAACCACGGCGCCCCTAGCCTTCCCATGAGGCCAGGAACTGCTACCTCTCATTTTGTAACCTAGAACACCGGAACAGTGCATGCTTCACGTCTTCCTCTATTCCAGGGCATACCGAGTACTGCGCGCTATGGTACACGCGGCTACGATGTGAATAGCTGAGGAAGCAGCTGTATCTGGTAAGAACCTGGGTGAGGTGGAAGGAGACGAGTCTATGTCTCCTGTCTATCACCTTCTCAACGTCTGGGATGACGCGACGGGTCCATCGGCCTTTTTTGCTGAATCCCATCGTCGCTGCCAGTCTTCACTTGCCCTCCTGGACAATTGGCCATGAAAGCGTCCCCGGTCTACGTCTTCTACTTTCGTATGTATTACGGCTCTCTTGGTTGTCAGAAGGTCTTCAGGAGGAAGTTCCGCTATCACCGGGCGAGCGATGTCTGACACGGCACGGTAGGCACAGTCACCCTTAACGACGCCATTCTGTAGGCCTGTCGGCAAGTGGCTCTGTAGCTTGTATGGCTACTCATGGCCTCTGATGAGGTTGGAGATCCGTAGGATATCACGGAGGTCACTACTATAGAGAGGGCCTCGTATGATGGGCATGATACCCGCCAATGTTAGCTGAGCATCTAGCGTGAGCCCAAGATATTTGATGGTGTCTACGGTCCTAATCTTTTTGTCTTCGACCGTAAAGGCTGTGCACTTCTTTATTTTTATTCGGGAAATAAGGACCGGCTCCGTCTTCTCTGCCACCAGACTCAGACCATGGTCGCTCAACCAGGCTGTTACCTCCTCAATATCCTCATCACTGAGGTGTTGAATCTCGTCGATACTCTTTGCGACAACGATGAGCGCAAGGTCGTCAGCGAAAGCCACTATCGACGCTCCCTCTGGAAGCCGTTGTCTAAGCAGCCCGTCATATAGGACGTTCCAGCCAGGAGGACCCAGGACCAAATGCTGTGGCACGCCTTCTGTGATTTTATAGGGGTGCGTGCTGTCATTGGTGTCGTAGAGCAGACTTGGGTTTGATAGGTAGCTCGAGATATTCCTCCAGTGGTAGAGTGGTACCTTAAGTTGTTCCAACGACTCCATGATGTGGTCCCACTTGACAGAGTTAAACGCATTTCGAATATCTAGTAAAACTACGGCGTACATACGTTTTGTGCACCGGCTGCTGCTGATGGCATCCGAAGCTATCGTTATCACTCGGCCAATGGCATTAATAGTTGAGCGACCCTTCCTAAAATCGAACTGATTATCGGAAAGGCCTTCTGACACTAATATGGCCATGATCAGCCTAACACCTGATACTAGCACAAATAATTTCCCGACAATATTTATCATACAGAGTGATCGGTACGAGGATGGCTCCTCCGCGGGTTTCCACTATGCCGAAAAGATTCCTTCATGCAGACATGCGTTGAATTTATCTGCAAAGATACAGGGAATATTTACACCGCGGTTTTTATGGCCAGGACTGGAATTCCGTAAGTCCTGGAGGTTTTCGGATAGAAATCTTCTTGGCGAACATCTTCACCTCGGCTCTCGTGACGCCTAGCGGCTCGGCTGCGCTGTCTTTTGCCACCCGGCCAGTACCTGCTGGCCGTTCCTGATGTTCTGTGAGTAAGTGACGAATCATCCTGTCTAGAAAAACTTGACAGGTTGGGGCCCCTCGGCTTGACCTTGTTCATGACCATGATCATGACCGCACAGGTCTCGACAGCTCTTTCTTTTAGCTATTTTGATGGCAGCCTTGAACTCTCTTCTTTTCCTCTCGTAAGCCGTACCCATAAAATGGCGAAGTCTGAATAACAAAAAAAAATGACGTCCTTGTGACGAAGTCTGAAAAATAAAACGACGCGGGTTTTCGCGAGGTCTGACGAGTGACCTTCCGACGGTTGACCGGGAATGAGAACACTGACGAGAAGCTGCTCTGCTGCTCCTTTTAATTAAGTTGCTCCTCCTTCGAAAAGTTGCGGTATCGAATGGGCATGCGTAGAGGTTTTCAATTTTGGAAAAACCCAAGATTATCCATAAGGTCCATGTATAAGGGAGAACCAATGAGGCAAAATTCAAATCTTCTCCC
>JAYJLV010105578.1:0-11684 GCA_036873485.1 Torymus texanus | reverse complement strand
AACATATACAGAGAGAACGCGTCTCTCAGTCAGTCGTCGTGCGACAGCTCTCAGCAAAGTAACTGCGCTTACTTGGGTTCTCGCAACTGTGTACTTTACTTTGTAACATCCTTGTATTTTATTCATATTCATATATACTTTCACTTATACTTTAATAAATACCTTTTTTCTCTGCTAAACCGTGATTGAGTCTATCTTTATTTACGCTATCAGTAAGGATCCTCAACAAATCTAATATGATATGTTTATTAATAATTCAGCGTTATCACATTCATCAAAGAATTCATCAAAACAATATAATAATATATCAATAGAGTTTTTGAATATTTGGCGTTGAACAAATCGTGTATATACGATACTATCACAACAACTTTCTGAAAAGCACAAAAGCTACAGACGCGCAGTATATAGTATAACAGAAAAAGCAATTTTCAATCCGTTACTGCAATGCGCGTGTGCATGCGCATGAACTTGACCATAGAGCCTCTCGGCAACGGTATAAGTTATGAAAGCATAACTGTGTTTGTTTTGTAGAATTTTTCGATCCAGTAACACGGTAAGGCAGCTTTTCAACTTTTGAATGTTCAATGCCTTTTTTGTTTCTCACTGTTTTGCTTTATCCCGCGGGCTTTTTGATAAAATATATTATAGTTCTATTCACAAGCCTTTGTTTTATAATCTTTTTTATTATTCGTCACTTTGTATACAGGCGTTTTATGGTTGAAATTTTATGGCTTACTTGGTTGTAAAAGGAAATTTACAGTTTTTTTTAATGCCCTTACGCATATTTCTGTAATATTTATTACTATACTCAAGCCATTTCGTAAGACTGTTTCTTACATGGATAAGTACTCGCTAATAAAAACTGTCATACAATAATTTTATCATTTTTTATAAAGAATTTTTAGAATATTTTGAAACTGAAATGCTTATTTAAACATTTCATCATTGTGCTTAACTTTAATATTATATGATTTACATTATATTAAAATACTTATATATTTATCTTAACTTGTTCAGTTAATTTCGTAAAAATCGATAAGTTATCAAATATCGATAATTATTACAATGATAACGACTATAAGCAGCGTAAAAGTCACTAAGAAGAACAACGGAAAATAAAATTCAAAGAATAATATAAATAAATTGAATTATAATTCTTTTCAGAAAGCCTGACGCCAGATCTAAAATCTGTAACATATATTATTAGATTTTTGAACGGTATATAAATAAAACTGTTTATGCTTCGATTAAAAATAAATGAGTTAATATATTCACGATTGACGCTTATATAAAAAAAAACTTAGTTTTCTGCGCTTTATTAAAATAACATTCATCTTATATAAAAATCTGAACCATTCTAACGAAAAGACTCCCTATTTTTCCTCTTTCGCTATAAAAACCCTACTTCCAAGAAATTTTCCCAACTCGCTGAAACGGCTCCTAAAGACACTATATATACCATCTAAACCCTCATTCACTCACCCTCCGTCTTTTCTCTTCACACACAAGCACACCGATAACCATAACAAAGCTCATCTTCCTTCTTCCTCCCACGGTATCCCCATTACCCGAAAAAGAAACGGAAACTACGCCTGAACCCATAAACCCAGTGCTCTAGTTCAAACTCACAAACATCATTACATGAAAAGAAGCTACTATATCTTCGTGACCTGGAGCCCTTAAACCTCGTAATCGCTTTGCTATATCGTATATATATAGACAACGTAGGCAAATTGCAGAGTATGATAGAGGCGAGGCAACTCGATAAACCGTGACGCTGTCTTTCATTTTCGCTGCTGAGCAGCCCGCAGGGGACGAAAGGAGGCCGCGCCGAGGGATGATGAAAACGAAAAGAGCGGGAAAAAAAGACGGACGCTGTTTGGAGAGAAGACACGCGCGTGTAGAGTGACGAGCGGTGGATGTTTGCGCTGTGGTCTCTCGTGGCTGGCGAGGTTTCTTAGAGTGCGACTGAGTGGCATTAAGTGGCTCGTTGTTCGGGGTTTCGTATAGGCGAGTTAACGTTTTTTTTCTCTCTTTTATGATTAAAAGAGAAAAAAACAAAAATATGAAATTTTTAACGATTTTTTGTTGTTAAAAAGTTTATGTGAATGTAGTTTTGCAACAATTTTGTTGTGCAATGTTGACTTGCAAAATTTTGTGTAGTTATTAGATAAAAGGAAAACTATTTCATGGATGTTATAATATATAGTATTCTGATTATTAGAATGAGTCAAAGTTCTAATCTCTGAGTGTCAATAGTTTTTTGTGTAAAATTTTCAAGGTTTCACGAGATAAAGGGGAATTAAGATTACGTATACTTCCTTATTTATTTTTAAGATCAAAGAACGGTACTATTGACGAAACCATTGACGTTTGAATTAACCCTGGAATAAAGAAAATAAAGCCTATTTATAATTTTCTCTGTAAATATCATAAACTTAATTTTTTATTCAAATAAAATACTTAAATCTGTTACCTTTACCACCAATTATCACAGTAATCTTCAGTTAGCTTAAATCCTAATTGCTTTCATAAATAGATATCCATCTTATTCCAACACTAAATCCAATATAGCAGCTAATGAACTTCGATTACGTAACTATTCCCACCTAATTCCCAATATCTACAAAATTTTACGCCAACCGGAATTCTAAAAATCGTCAACTTTTTGCAAAACCAATGAAAAAATAAACATTGATTGCATTTGTCATTAAAAAAAAATCCAAATAACAACGCTTTACATAAACAAATGACAAAACATCATTAACTTTCAGCGCACCTGCGCGTTTTTTTTTCAACCCCGAAATATCATCTATAATAAATATTTAAATTACAAATAACCAATTACACTGCATTCCCGCAGGCCACATTACCGCACTTAGCATATAACGATTTTTTGTCCCTAAAAATAGCCCAATGTACCACCAAAACTCCGCTTCTCGCTTCCTTTCTTCAATCTTTCACCCACGCTAAATCTCGCAACCTCGAAAACAAAAACTCATCATCCCCTTATTATCCATCTTAAAAATCAAAGCTTTCACTTCCCCTATACATACAGCTCCAGTCTAGCGTCACATACATATACATACACAGGTGCGCGAGCGCTCCGAAATCCTGCCACTGGGCGCATCGATGCATATATATACCTATATACATTCACAAACCCTCTCTCCGGCGACGACCTTTAAACGAAGACAGCTGTATATACCTATCTCTCTCTCTCTCTCACGCTCGCACACTGCAGGCGGGTCGCAGTAGCACAGCCAATGCCTATATAGCTTGATGGCAACATTATGTTGACCCGTCATCAGCGCCAACTGGCGGCGACTTCGTAGTTTGTATTTGCTACTGCTCTCTACTCGCATACGCCAAGCGCTGAGCCGCTCAGTTGTCAGTTACACGCCGTAGAGCCGTGACGCCGTGTCGGTGCTCTCTCTCTCTATATATATATATATACATATATACCCGTCACACGCTGGACTGTGGGTGTAGTTTTTTTTACGGGTATACACTTACGTGTAATAGTAATATAAAAAAAAATAAATAAAAAAGTGTAGCAGCTACAGTGCGCACGGTTGAAGAAAGTCAGTTTCAATATATAAGAAGCTCGAATTACACTCGAGGATTCGATTCGGATTACCGGTGTTATATTATAAGTCAAGCTGCAGAGTATAGTAGTGATTGTGTCTACGTGCGTGTGTATGTATATACCTTCGAAGGGATACTTGTGAATATATACGTGTACCTACATAGCGTCTATAACCTACAAACGCCACTACTGCCGTATTTGCCCTTTTGCTAATAGTGAAAGGTGCTTATATATACATATATATATTGACGGCATACGCGTATGTAAACAAAGGGCACAATATCCTTCTTTATAGCTTTTATATATATACGGAGAATTACAACAACGGAGCAGAGCGACCGCATCGATCGCCCCCGTAGCGCGCGTTTTTCGTAGTCGCACGCAGGGCTCAACGCGCAGGGCAGGACCTCGTCGACTACAGAAGAGAAGAGGGGATATATATAGCACGCAGGACGAGGAAGAAGAAAAGAAGAAGAAGCTGAACAAGAGAAGGAGAAACATTCCGGCGGGAAAAGAGTCTCTGTTGTACGTGCAGTGTAGCACAGTGTTGGCATAGTATCGAGCGTCCCTATAATAATTATGGTTCGTTCCTATTAAGCTGCACGTATACCCGTATTATACATACAGATTGATCCGGACGAAGATGTCAAGGAGGTGCGGGAAGAATCGTAGCGTGTTGCACGAAGTTGTCAATTTAATATCATCGGCTGCTTTCGACTCGACGTAGTCGTGAACCACCGAGTCAACCCTATACACTCAGGACTCTTCTTTTTCTCTACGAAAAACTCTTCTTTTACACAGTATATAAACATTCTGTTTGTGCGCGTCGCGTGTGTGTGATTTGATCAGTGCGTGTGTTTGAAAAAGTCAACAATAATAATCGAGCAAGATGACGGACTTGTTGATCGGTCTATCATCACCAACGTTCGTCGGCAGCGGTGTCGCAGCTGTATCTAAAACCTCGGAGGTAGTGTTCCGTGCTCCAGGTGGTGCCGGCCAGCTGTTCCGCAACAGTGAAATGCGACACTCACGGTCAGAGGATTTACTTGGACCACCAGCTTCGACACGTAGCCCATCGCCACCACCGCCACATCCGTCCCTTATGACTGCTGCTGCATCTGAGGATGACCTGGTAGCTGCTAGTGCTCTTAGCAATGGTAGCCCTAGGGCAGGATGCAGCGGGTTGCTTATGAGTGGTACAAGGGCGCCTGCCGATAGGGTAGATCCCGAGGACAGCATTCGGGATATCGTCACGGAGAATGATTTGTACAGGTAGGTAGAGTTTGGCTGTGTGAATAGTGCTGTGGAATTTTTCCGAACGGTGTGAGTTTGGAGAAGGCGCAGGGGTTGTGCACCTGTCCTGTCAGGTTATTAATCTTAAGAGAAGAGGGGGAAGATGAAAAATGATGATGCTGTTAGGGTGTGTTGGAGCAGAAGGATGACGCTGTATTTGGGTACAGGTTTTCTCAGTGGTATGGGAAGGTCGTGGTGTTTTGTATAGTTTGTACGATGATTTTTTTACGTTACGTCAGAGGAACCGTGTATAATCGGAAAGATTGTATCGGTGGAACGTAAAGACAATGGTGTCGTAAAGTGTAATGAATGAATACTGAGAGCGTTGTTAGTTGTTATTTTAAACAATGCTTCGTACTCTTAAATGGTATATATATATATTTTTTTTTTATGAAAAACAATATTTATCGCATTCTTCATAAAGTCGCTTAATTAATTATAATATGTAAATATTATGCATGAGCGTAAAACATATTTCGTTTAATTAAAGTTAATTAATAAACAAATAAGGAATATAATGCTACGTGTACGATTATAATTCGAAGAATTAAACCATAAAAGTCGATATATATAAAAAATTGAAAATATATGTAAAATTCTCAGAATTTATATCGGGAGTACGTGGAAAACACTAATAAATTTAAGTCGGCACGTGCTAATTGCTCCCTAAAATAATCTAAGAAGCAGCGAATCTCAACCGATACATATATAAAGCGCAAACGAGTTCTGCTAATTATCCGGTTCCTGCTAAAAATACACGTAAACTTACCTTTATCAAAACAGCAAATAACAATATTTGCATACGGACATTTAAAAAAAGGCTCTTCAAAGAAAATCTCGATAATTAAACTTTACAGCAACCATAAAATTTGTACGATTCTTCTTTAATAACAAAGATCATTTATTTTCAATTATCTTCATAGTATATTGTTATAGCTCAAGTCAATTGAACAACATCTTGCCTTCTCACATGCTGGTATATATATAAACTTTTTATAGCCAATCAAAAACAACAGCTGTTGATTAAATCTTGTAAAAATTATCTATCGTTTAATACATATTTTATTTTTATATTTAAAACTACCATTACCTACTTTTATTTCACGAATATAGTATATAAAGGATTTAGTGTAATGATTAAAGAACGCATGTTCAACATATTTTGTGGTTGTAACAAGTAATAAAGAGCTCAGAATTTCCCATAGTTTCACATTCATATTTCTTATACTGAAATATATATCAGGAAATATCGCTGTTAATACGCTTATGCAATGGCTAAAGATACATATATACCTAAACAGATGAAAATTCTTGATATTACGTAACCGAGATACGTGCGTCAATGGACTTAAAAATTTCAGATCTAAACTTGGCAGTCAGGCGCCGACATCGTGTGAATTAATAAATAGCCGATTAAGATGACAAAATGCCGCGTATAGAATAAATTAAATCATAGCAACTGAAGAACAAACAAAAGTCACGTTGCACATAATAAAATCACTTTAAACAAAAAAAACAATCGAAAAATAAACAAAATCTTCTTCGGTTCACTTCAAACAAAGATCAAACCAAACAACATTCCAAAACCACTAAACAAACTACTACTTAATCTACAAACCATTCCCTATCTCAACTTTCGTGACATCATATGAATCCGATAAAGGTCATCGAACGCATTCCCGTCATTTCCCGTCACCAAACGTTTGCCATCGCTTCCTATCGCCAACGCGTACTTTAAGAATGTCCCTCCTCTTTTTACCTCTATTCTTTTTATAGCGGAGTGTAAACATTTTTCGCGATCCCACTGGCGACTTGTATAACGGCTTACGCATTAGAACACCGCGCTGCGCGCTTTCCGGACTTTTTTTATTCCCCGAACGGTTTCCATTCCTTTCTAATTCCGAGGAAATGTGGTCTGATCTTCGTTCCTCGTAGACAAATAAGTATTTTACGTATAATAATGTAGTAGCAAGTACACAATGTAAAACTGCAACGAGGTAAAATAAAAAATATTCTAGAGAAAAACGTTGCGTGTATATAAATTTTATATTCGTACGTCGTTGATTAATCGAATGCAATAAATTTAAATCGAGAAAATGGGATTACGTGTACATTGGCAACCCAGTTATTTTTATTCCACTTGACGCATTCCCTGCGTGCAAGCAACCAATGAGATCGGCCAAAAGAATCAGCCTTATCCAAACAGCAATCAAACGATAACAAATTGACTCCCGCGAGTATACCAACCACTCTCTCTCTTTCTCTGCAGTGCACATGAGCAGACAAACTCTCGCCTTAAATAATTCACCTATGCGAAAATTAGCATCTCTCGTTCTCACCAAAGAAAAACATACTTACACACACACACTGTATCCACAAAGAACGACCGCTTACCCATTAATCGCTTTAATTTGCATTAATCGAAACTCCAACTCGAAGCTCGCGGCTTTATCAATCGCCGCATTCCCATTGCGCACACGATTCATCTCAAGCCGCGAAGAGAGATAAATCGCGCGCGTACAGTGGCGCTGAAAAAAAATCATCATCGCCGATGAGAACCGGATGATAAATTCGCACGCCGTGTATATATGTATGTATACGAGACAAGTGTGTGTATGTGGTTACGTTGCGACATCATGCATATGCCATTTCGTCGGTACGGGGAAATACGCGCGTAGGGTGCAGTATGCAACGGCAGTAGTGTGCTGAGAGAGAAGTTTATGTGCGCGTGGAAGGTTGGTATGCAAAGGAACGAAGGGGGGCGCTGAGAGAGGCTGCTGTTGCTGCTGTTGCTTCGAGAGAGAGATTTTTATTTTATTTTTCTGGAAGGAGGATGGAATTTTCGGTTTCAGAGATGCAAGAGAGATCGTGCGTGAGGGAAAAGGAAGATGGGAATATTATGCTTGTGAAAGATGTTGTATAAGATGTTTCTTTATAGAATGTTTTCTTAAAATTTTTCATCTATGAATTATGAATATTCTTTAGGAAATTTTTTTTTGTAAAAGGAAAGATGTACCTAGTATTTTTCAATATAATAATTTCGTTGCAGGAAAAACTTTTTTTCTCAAAATCTATTTATTACGTGAAAGCTTCTCTTATCGATATGAATATTCTGAAGATCAATGAGCATTTGCATAAAGCAATAAACCCAATATTTATTCAAGTGTCAGCTTGCGCGATGTTTTTACGGTAAAATACACTTTAACATTTTTTTTATCAGTAAAGTTTCACTGCAAAAACTTTCGTAAGAGATAAATTTTTTAGAACGATCCTTCGAGATATGCATAAAAAGAAAAAAAATAACAGGTTAAGTGATGCTAAAATGCAACGAGAGAAAAGAAGAAAAAAAAAAGATAAAGTAAAAGAACGAAAGAAACGTCCCTTATATTTTTAAATCCACGAGTGCTAAAAAATACTTAGCCAAGTATGCTTCTCATACGCGCGAGCTGCTTGTTACGAGCACCGTTAAGAAAAAGCATGTACAGTAAAGCGAAGACCCTAAAGAGAGAAAAAAAAAGAAGTCCGTTCCAATTTCCAGAACAGAGTAATACTCTCTTTTGAACTTTTGGGGTTTATTACTTACACAATACCAACTGCTTCGTACGCACGGATCCAATTATTATTTTCTGATCACGCCCATGTGTGTGTTTACGATTGAACGTATATGTGTGTGTATGCCAATCGCACATGTTTTATAACTCAATTAGTTATTTTGAAGTTGCATCTGTGATGCACGATCGTTAAAAATTTATACGAGACCTTAAAAATACAATTTAGGGAAAGGCTCGCGGCTATTAAAACCAGGCAATTAATTTAATGGATGAAAGCACTTACCAGTCATGCTTATTCAGTAATTGCCAGTTCATGTCTTCTTTTTACCTACGTGTACTCATACGCTTCCTAGATTAAAAAATACATAAATGTATACAATAATTATTTTAATAATCAGTAATTAGTTATTTCATTATTATAACTTATGGCTGTATTGAAGTAATATCTTGAAACGGTAAAAAAGTTGACACCACTTGTAGTAATTAAAAATGAATTACGTGTATTTAAACTATAGAATCCCGCATATATTAATAATTTTAACATTATATTTATCAACTAAAATTCAATCCTAACTTTCCCCCATTTGAAAAATCATTGTCAAATACATAACAAAAAAAAACTTTGCGACCAACTCTGTATGCAACCAAACAGAGAGACAAACACCATCGGACCACATACACCGTCTTATACTGCATAATTGAAGACCAGTGCCTTCTCTACCTTATTATTTTAAATTATACTAAACGCATATATACATATACAACCCGAGCACCATCACACACAGCACATATATACACGAACCATAAAATTTGCACAAACCACTTTAAACCCGTTTCTACCTCACACACGTATAATGTCGCGCAAAGAGAGCGCATTTCAACGTTAACATAAAAGCCTAGCCTTGTACGAAATTAAACCTTCCGGGCATTTTTCTCTCACCTTTATACTAAAGCAAACTTTTGTTCATTGTAGGTTCGTCCTGTTCAAACGACACTACGATAAATACATGGTACTGGCTGCCAGATACGAGGAAGCAAGGGGTCTTGCCTACTACCTGGAGGAACGTTATCACGAAGTCAAGGTAAGTCATCGTCTTATACGTTATGCGAAAACTCGAGCGTGTATATATATATATGTATATATATATGTACATAAACATACAGAGAGTTCAGAAACGAGGAAGTGCGTGTACACGTTATACACTTGCCAAATGATGGATGGGGTGCGTATATATATACGCGGTTGCAAAACACTTTTACTTTTCGCCCAGACGGCGACGAGAAAGCAGTATTTTTTTAATATACGGATGATATGAATATTTTTGTTTTTATTTCATTCCACATAAGTGAGATATAGTCGAGCAGGTTATCTGCTGGTTTTTAAAGACGCATGATGTGAGATTGAGCCCGATGACAGGTTACAAGAGAAATTCCACATTTAGCGAGCTAATCGCTCGGTACTATATTTCTCTACATGACTACTACGGATGGCTATCAGATTCTTTTTTTGCGTTTTTGCTTCATGAATATTTTAGTGCATTTCGGATAGGAGTGAAAAATTATAGCCTAGCTTTCGATCTCGCTTCGTGAAAAGAAAACGCCAATTGGAGATAAAAATTCTAGTACCACTTGGCACCAACATTAAAAAATCATAAACGAGAGCAGAAAGAGTAAAAATCCGTGGCTATATCTGTTAAATTGAAACCACAACACGGCGCATAATAAAACAAAAATCCTAATATAAACATTTATATAAAAAAATCACGCGTCTCCTGCTGATTTAATTAAATTTAGAAATTACCATATTCCTCTCGCACTCGCTATATAATCATTGAATCATAACAACACGACCCGTGTGTGAATGTAGGTTAACGCACGTGACTTACACTTTTCATCTTCTCTTTAACAATACAAAGCTTATAAGAAAGAAAGAAAGAAAAAAACGAAACAACTCAACTGTTTTCTCAGAAATTTTTCGCCTTATTCTCATTCGCATTGCAATTCAGTGCGCGTATAAATAACAAAAGTGAAATCAATTCGTATTCCCGCTGTGCTCGCGCTCGTAATATACTTTCATCGTGTATATATATACGCGCGTGGGCACCTTTTCCATTTCGCGTATATACAGCGTACTTATACTTTACGCTCATAACGTATATGTATACGGAAGGTTTATGGTACTCGAGTATAGGTATACCTAAAAATCCTATAGCCAAATTACCATATTGTGCGCGATGTACGCCAGCGGCGAATTGATTGAGATATAGAAATAAATTTTCCGTGGAGGTGTGTTTCAACGCGAACGAGGCATAATAAAGTAGCGGTGAAATTTTTAGGCGCTGTTATAAATTACTCGTAGCTTATATATACATACGCGTATATACTGCGATTTCTGCGCGCTAATGCGAGGATTGATAAAATGATTATGTTTCGCAAGCGACTCTAGCGGTGCGATTGTAAATCGTTAACGGATTTTCTGCGTGCGCGGCCCGCTATAACCCCACTATATACGATTCCTAACAACCATGCGCGTACGCTGTTTATATAATATTTTCATTTGCATAAGAAAGTGCATTGATCGATTATCACTGTTACAACTTCGATGTTGTGCGCACGCGAGATCTTTTTTGGAATTCCTTTTTTTTTACAAATAGGGTTATTTATTTGTCATGGGCGTGATCTAACTATACATGAAAAGCGAATCATTCTAAAGTTGTTGCAATCTATACAGTATACAAGTATAGAATTTCAAATTCAATTACCGGGTTATTTCGTAAGTCATTTCTCATAAATCTTCACGAGCCTTCGTGTATATATAAAGCCACGTGTAAATGCAGCTGGAGTAATTGATTTTCTCATGACTAAATCAATGTTAAAATTATGAAAAATCAAAATAATTAGATTACACTACTATACACACCGATATATTCCTTCGATTATGTACCTCTTCGCCGACGTTTTGCAATTAAATTCAATGTATATACAATCGACCTTTTGAACTCTATTAACGCTTAATACGATTTCACATCGGTTATAATTTTCCCATATCTCATTTATTAGTTTCTAAACGAAAGTAACGAAGAAAGCTCATCCTGTGTGTAAAACACATTTTTCATTAACCTCTCCGTAACGCTTAATCACGCTTTTTCCCCGCCTCCTAGCAAACATTCGACATATACACGGTGTCCAAAAAGTCTGGAAACACCCGAATAATTCTCATGATTAAATACTTTTCAAAAATTTGAAGG
>JAYJLV010105567.1:0-11684 GCA_036873485.1 Torymus texanus | reverse complement strand
CTATATAGCCTCGCTGTATGCACGTATACGACTTCGCACACACACACACACACACACACACACACACACACACACACACACACACACACAACTTCCGACGAGAGGAAAAGTAAAAAGAATTAAGAAAGAAAAAAAAGGAGAACCTAGAGCGCAACGAAAACTGTGTCACCACTACACCTATATACTATCGAGCTAATTGATTTCGCGGCCAATCACGCGTGATGCTGCGTGTCGAGCGGCGACACCGCAATGTATATATCGCCGCGAAAGGAAGCTCTCTCAACGCGCGCGCCTGTGTTCACGTTCGCCGCTTCATTCAAGCTCACGCGGTCCACGGTTATAGTAGGTATATGTAGCTGCTAGTTGCGGAGTCGAGTCGTATATACGCGGAGTGTAAAGTGTCGTAAGGATTGACGAATGTTGTAAGGTAGGTAGAAGGTAAAAGAAGCTGAGTAGCTTTGGTTGTGGGAATTTTACTTTTCTGAGGAATTTGGAAAAGACGTAAACGGAGTATGCTATAAGTTTATAAACATATACGTATATTTTTAATAGTTCTTTAGTATATAGTATTTTTTAAGTTATTTTTAAAAGAAAACGCAGTGTTGTATAATGTCCGCGTTTACGTGTATATACACCCACACGTTATCGTTTCCGCGCTTTATACAAACAATACATTATATATATATATATATATATATATATATATAAACTATCCGACCTGGAATCCACCACAATCTACTTTTCATTCAATTTATTCGCGTTTTCCGGTCAACTGTCGAAAGAGGCATGCACGTAACGCACTGCATTACCTCGCGCATTTCAGATTTCAATATTTCCCATTGTTCGCCAGCGTTTAACTCGCGAAAAAAAACTCGATTACTTCCTCGCGAGAGCAACACTATAGACACCGCGGCGATAAGCTGCAATTGTTGCAATCCTAATTATACTGTTGCTCCGAATTCTCGCGCATATAGTGGATGGTAATAAAAGAACCTCTGTTATAGGCGCTAAAAACTTTTTGCTTGTATTATTATATATATGCAGTTTATTATTATTATTATTATATTATACTTCTGGCGACAAAGACACGATGATATTTTCACGATATCATAAGGTATACGATTCCGCGCGCGCGCGTCCGCGTGTTACACAAACGAATCGATCTGGAAAGTGCAAACAGCGCGCGGCCGATGCCTTTTAAGTGAAATTTAATTGCTACTGTTATTATTGTTGTTCATGCTGCATAGCGCGTGTACATATGTACGTATATTATTACCGTTGTTTCGGCGAGTGGAAGAACCGAGCGGTGCGCGAAATTATATCGTTTGCAATGGAAAGCAGACGTTTTTGTACCTTGCCTCAACCGTGTATATACAACGGCGATGGTTTATGGGCGTAATAAGGCTGTGGGGTAATTTTTTCATTTTTTATTGAATTGTAGAAATGGTTATGGTTCTTTGGAGTGGTTTATATATGGTGAAGGAAATTTTAATTGGAAGAAACGGAGTCTCCGTTAATGTTCAAGTAGACGTGCAGTTTTTGTGTACTCTTGCATAGTAATAATAATAAGAGAGCGTAAGGTATTTCTAACTGTAAATTTACGCACTTACGTATACATCAATCATGCCATTTTTAATATTTTTAATTGTCCGTAAGAAGAAAACAATATTAACGTTCGTAATCTTAAACATGGTATTGTTATAGTTGCTTGAAATTATACTTGTTGAATGCCATTACTGATAATTTACATTATATATATATATATCCGCGTTCGCTCAGAACTCCGTTTTAAAAAAATTTTCATTTTATTTGTTAAGTATAAAATTTAAATTGTTAAAACTATTTCGGACATTATACAATCCCTATTGAAAATATCCAGCTAGATTTCCAGCTAGAATTCCAGCTCGATTTCCACCTGGATTCCACTTGGAATCCACCTGGATTGTGCTCGATTCCAGCTAGATTCGACTGGAAATCCAGCCTAGATTTCCAGTTAGATTTCCAGCTGGAATTCTACATCAATTTCCACCTACGTTACATCTACATTCCAGCTGACATGAATTTCCAGTCGAATCCATCTGGAATCCAGATCAATCCAGGTGGAAATCGAGCTGGAATTCTAGCTGGATATTTTCAATGGGGATAACATATAGGTATATACCACTGTCATTTTTCAAGATTTAATTAAAATACTGCATGATAATTCAAACATTATTAACGAAAACATTAAATTTAAAATACCTTTCAACGTTATTAAAACCAACCGCTTTATCTTTTACCTTTAACGATTAAACTAACAGATTAAAGATTACAAACACGCGCGCATCTCTTATCTCACCCACCCCCACATAGTAGGGTTGCCGAGACGGTACTCATACCCACCCCGTCAGCGACGGTCACAACATCGACGCGCGCTCGCGCACGTCTATTTGTCTTGCTCTTGCTCCGAAAAAAAAACATGGCGCACCGCCACTGCTGATTCCGCGACGACGACGCGCTTTTTCTATAACACTTTTTCACCGTGTCTACCGAAGAAGACGTCGCAGAATGAGCATCCGGGAGGAACATCGTAGACGCCTGTTTCATGGCGTGGAGAAAGTCTTTATTCTCGCGGTAAGAGGAGATTAATGTTCCATCGTATCCGCAGTGCCGCGCGCTCCGTCGTTGCAGACGAACAAAGGTATATATGTGCGCGTGCAGTGCCAGTATATAGTGTGTATATAATAGGTATTAGAGTTGTTTTTTAATGCTGACTCGCGTGCGGCGATTGTTGTTGTCGGAGGTAGATCGCGAGTGAAGTGGTTATTAGCGTAAGGATGAGAGAGCGATTTTTTAAGACCGTCGTATGCAAAGTGTCGTGATTGAATGATGACCCGAGACGGTTTAACCTCAATGTTTTTTGGTAAACAGAGAGATGAAGGAGCGGACCGAATTGTTATATTGATTTTTGCGCCAAATGCGGATTAGTTGGATGTGCATAGATGTTTGGCGGCTCTGGTGCTATATGTGAATGCGATG
This sequence comes from Torymus texanus, assembly GCA_036873485.1. Classification (NCBI taxonomy): domain Eukaryota; kingdom Metazoa; phylum Arthropoda; class Insecta; order Hymenoptera; family Torymidae; genus Torymus; species Torymus texanus. Next base: position 8,666 of record JAYJLV010105567.1, on the reverse strand, counting down.
CAGTGTTGTGTTTTGGTTTTGATTGTTTGGGTGGCAGGGTGTGACAGCATGAGAATTTTATGTAATTAGTGTTGGTGATTGGGGCTGAAGAACATTTAAATTTTTTTTAGAATTTAAACTTTGTCTACTTGATTTTAATAATTAATTAGATGGATGGTGGTTTAAAATTTTACAGATAATTTTTGTGACTAGAATTTATAATAATATTTTTATTTGAGTTGATGGAGTATTTAGCTACTTAATAAATAAATACTTTGATGCAACAGACTGATTATTGTCCTGATGAACTATACTTTATGTAATAAACATCATACAAGTTTCTTTTTCCAATTCAAATCAAATGGCAAATTTACATAGATCATCAGAAGCGCAGAATACTTTTACATAATCCTTGATACGTAAGGACTGTCAAATTCCTCTGAGCTGCTTATTCAGCTTTTATTATGTAATGATAAGTAATGCAGTATGATTAATCATCCTTTGAGAATGTTCTGTGGTTTAAAGCATACAAGTTTGCCTGAGTTTTTATTGATAGTTAAATATTTTTAAATTATTAGGTATATATTGTTTTTAAAACAGTGTTATTTTGTTATAGAAATGCAATGGAGTGAGCACAGAATTATTGGAACATTAAAATTTACTATCCAAAAATATAAAAAATGGAGTTCTTCATTATTTGATATAAATAATGAATTATAATCTGAAGAAACTTTTCTAAGTAAGTCAAAATTCTTTTAATAGTTAACTTTTGTTGAATAAATTTAATAAGCAAAAAATTTCAATGAACAACGCATATAATTAAAATAAACTGCATGTGTTATCTGAAGATGAATTATTCAAGTAGATTAACTGAACATTATTCTTGTACCTTTCACTTTTACCTGGAAAAGAAAGTAAAATCAGAGCAACGATCAAGTTTTCTAAAAATAAATATAAAATTTTCATTCATGATAAAACATATGATAGAAAAAAAGTGTTGATTTTCCACAATAAACACAGATTAATGCTCCAATAAACTTTTTGCTTTTTTTGTTGACTGTAACTAGAGGAGCTGATTAAATGATTACACTTGATGTTAATTGATTGAGCACCAAGCTGCATTACAGCAGATTAAAATCGAAGAGTATGAGATTAAATTATAATTGCATGAATATATGTACATTACAATCAATCATTATCTACTCAATCAGTTACCCTGTAACCAAGACTATTATGTAAATATCTCTTTCTCTCTCCAACATCCACAGCTATCAGCTCTCTCTCTTCCTCTCGCCATGGAGGATTACACGCCGGTAGATGAGGATTTTCCGGGCCGGCTACTTCACCAGGCTGCGCTGTGGGATAACGCCGAGCTGCTGGAGGATCTTCTGCGAGGTGATCACGCTCAGTACATCGACAGCCAGGACTCGTGGGGTCGGACCGCACTTCACGCAGCCGCGATTACAGAGCAGTCGCGTTGTCTCGAGGTACTGCTGCGAGCAGGCGCTAATGCCGGAATACCCTGCGGACCTCGTGGACATCATCGTATACCGCTGCATGTGTGCGCTGACCATGGCCACGCTACCAACATCGACAAACTCCTGGAGTATAGCTCGAATCTGACGATGACGGATGGGAACGGTATGACTGCGCTCAGGCTATGCGAGAAGAACGAGAACGCGAGGTGCTGTGAGATTCTTAGGGAGGCTGCTGACAGGTGAGGATTGGAGGGTGGAAGGGTTTGAATAAATTAAAATAATAAATTTTAGAGTTTTGTATTTTGAATTACAAAAAAAAAAATCTTTTTGGTATTTCTTCACTTTGTATAGATTCTTTGAGTAGCGAAATTCAAATTTTAAAAATATTATTGTATAGTATTTAAAAATTAGCAGACAGTTGATTAAAGCCTTTTATATTGGTTTGTCAATGATAAAAACCAACATCACTGCTTTTTTAAAATGGAATTGTAAAATTAGAAGAGTATAGCGAAATTTAACTTTTAATTTCTTTTACAGAATTTTAATTAATGATTACTAATACAAGGTATTTTTTGGAGATTTTAATTAAAAAAAAAATTAATATTTAAAAAAAAACATTTAAGCAAAAGAAAAAGATATTTAGAAATGGAGTTTTCTTTAGCTTAGGAAATATTAACATAAATTGTAAAAGTATTTAACTATTTAATTTATCTAAAATATTTTTCAAAATTCAACTCTTAAGTTTAAATATTGGTTTCTTCGAATATTCAAATAGACCTTAAATCAAATTTACACATTAATTTAAATTGAAATCAACAAATAATCTCTCCGATAAAATCTATAGGTACGAGAAATCTCGACTGGACACGCACGCTGCATTGCGCGTGGCGTGCATGCAAGGCGACTGCGCGGCAGCTCGTGCCATTATCCAAGGTCAGACAACAACTGACCTTGAGTACCTCGTAAACATGGCACCAAACGGTGCCAATACGTTACTCTTCGTCGCCAGTGAAACAGGTCAACGCGACGTGGTGAAGCTTCTGCTGGATCATGGTGCCGATTGTACTCAGCACCCGGTCACCAAGTATTGTCCCTTGTACATTGCCTGCTACAACGGCAAGCTCGAGATCGTGGAGATGCTGCTGAGGCAGTTTCCACGGCAAGTACAGTCGCTCACTGTGGAGCGGTGGCTGCCCATTCATGCTGCAGCGATCAATGGACATTACGCGGTGATCGAGCTTCTGCTCAAGTTCGAGTATCCGCCGAATTTGTATCAGAGGTGCGTTGTTTTAAGTTTTGAAGTGTATTATAACAAATTCCCAAAGTCGATAACCTTCGATGTTTTTGCTTATTGTATTTGCATATAGTATTACAAGAATGCTTAGCTTTTTTAACACATTTACATTAAAATTTCATTTTCGAATAACTTACATTTTTATCTTGTACACTTACTTCAATTCAGATAAACGCTACTTTTATCTGAACCCGAATACTTTCTACACCGACGAAAGTTAATTGTAATACATCAAACCCTCATTATAAACCATTGTACATAAGAATTTTCGCTTTCGCACAGGTACAAGGATCCAAGCGGCGAGTTCGAGTACGAGATGCCGTTCGACATCAACACGCAGGACTTCACAGACCAGAACATCCTTTACATCTCGAGCGTGTTGGGCAACGTCAAAATTGTGGAGCTTCTGCTCAACTACAAGGTGAAAGCACGCAGCGTGAAAGAGGATACGGCTGCCGGAACAGACGCGCAGCCACTGCCGGTATCGCGCAGGCGCATATCCAGTGGGATACAGCGGCTTATGTCGAGTCTGAACTTCCGAGGCCGCTCCGGCGAGAAGAAGGATGAGAACCTCGTCTGTCCGTTGAATCTCGATCTTTATTGTAATAATAATATAGAGACGGCGCTGCATGCGGCGGTGAAGGCCAGGCATACCGATGTCGTCGCTGCGTTGCTCCAGGTACGTTGGTGAATTTGTTTGGAATAATTTTTTTAATGAGTAATTTTACAATGATGGTATGGTTGCGAAGTTGCGGGAAAACGGTTTAAGATTAAAGAAAATTGTGAGGTAGAATGAACTAGATGACATATGTTTTACTTTTGGTCGTAGTAAATCAATATTTATCAAAATTGATCAAATTATATATTGATTTGCGTGACATATACCAAAGTATCTGAAAAGTCAATGAAAGGTCACTTTACACGAATTCCTTTTTTCAGGCTGGTGCAAATCCGAACCTTCCGGTGAAAATTCCTCACGAGCAAAACGATGCCGAAACGACATACACGTCGGTCTTGGCTATAGCCTGCCAGAACCGCGACGTAAAAATCGTCGATCTGCTACTAAAACACGGCGCTATAGACAACGATTGCACCGCTCTGAAAATAGCTGCGCGTAACGGCGACGAGGTGCTCACAGCTAAATTGCTCTCAATCAAGGCTCACCCGGACGCCGAGTACAAGATCAACAAAAAAGCAATGACTGAAGGTGGCCAAACATCCTCGCATTTCTCTGCTTTGTCGAATTTCGGCAGTAGCGTTACATACTCGGCTCTGTTTCCGAGCACGCCGACGATGATCAACTGGCATGATCAGCAGTGTAGGCTGTCGCAGATACGCTCGCAATGGCTCGTTGATGCTGTGCTACACGTTAATAAGAAGTTGAGCGCCAAAACTAACGAACTTGTGCTCTACGCCGTCACGAGGATCGACATATCGCAGAACTCCATTACCTCAGTGCCGTCTACTATTTTTTACCTTCAAAGCCTCAGGTAAAATTAGAATTAATGTAGAGAGAGAGAAGCGTTTTTTTCATAAGGTTTGCAAAATGAAATACTATCTTTTTAGGTTGATTAGAAATATAAAAAGAATTACTTATAGCGTTACAATTAGAATAAAAAAAAGTTTTGTTGTTTACTAAAAAATTTTTATTTTACTAAGCTATCTATTAAACCTACAGATACCTCAACATGGCGCAGAACAAAATTGACACGCTCTCGGCCGAGCCTAAAAATCCCAAAGACAAGATGTGTCCAGTCCTCGAAGAAATCTACTTGCAGGACAATCGTCTCGAGCAACTGCCCGAGTTCATCATGAGTATGCCCGCTCTTGAGATTATGGATGTATCAAACAACAAACTTCAGTGCCTACCGGACAATTTATGGCGCTCGCCCAAGCTCAAAGAGCTCAACGCCTCGTTTAATCTTCTACGCGATCTACCCAGTCAGTCGTTCCAGAACATTGGTAAACGTGGCGGTCGTGAGGACTCACTTTCCAGCAGTCCCAGTATCAGCCGTCTAGCGAGTCAGCTAACATTACCACGTGACGAATCCATGGAGTTTGACTCGTGTTTCTCCAAGATAGCGAACGCTAGAGTTGTGGAGCTGGAAAGGCCGTTCGTGTGGACAAAGTCTGTGCAGGTGAGCGCAAAGGTGATCGATCGACGAATGATTTTCAATATTCCTGGTGGTGGTATTGATGTAGTAGTTGGATTGGTTGTAGTAGTTGGATCAAGTGGTATGATAGTGGTGAGAAAGTACAGAGGGTTTTAATATTGCGTTTTTATTTGGATGCAGGTGTTAGAGAAGATATCGGACGAGACTGAACAGACCGGAAATAAATCTGTGCTGGCATCGCTAAATCTCGCGCATAATCTCTTCAATAGTATTCCTGTAGCGTTGCCCTGTCTGGCTGTGAGCCTAGTGAGACTGAACATGGCTTACAATTCGCTGCGCTCCATGAGTCATATCACCTCGTACCCTGCGAGTCTCAAGCAGCTGGATCTGTCTAACAATCAAATATCTTGCTGGCCAAGTCTTCCACAGGTAAGATTGATCAATTAAATACAAAATAATTTCGTAGCAGCGTGATAAACGAAATTATTGATTAACAGGTCGACGGTGCGGATGAGATGGAGCAAGCAAACACTGCGTGCTACTGTCCCTCAACGGGAGTGCAATCCCCAGTGGGTCCGACGAATCGTCAGACGGCAACGTCGCTACGTGATGTGGTGCTGATGTCCGTATGTACACATCGCCGACACCTGCGCCTTGAGAATCTACGCACCCTTGTGCTAGCCAACAATCAGTTGACACGTATTCAACTGACGTCTGTGGATGATGGCGAATCGCCTTACATAGTTGACGACGATTCGGATAAAGATTCTAAATCTAGCCACTCGTCCAAGATGTATCTGCTGTTTCCGAATGTCAGCATGTTGGATGTTAGCAATAATCAGTTGAAGGTGAGTTAAGGATAAAATGAAGTTTGTGTTTTCAATTGGAGTAAATCCTAATGGAATCTTTCGATTGTAGGAGATACCACCGAACATTTATGAGTTGAGTAACCTGTCAGTACTGAACGTCAGTGGCAACAGCGACATAACTGAGCTGCCGCCGCAAATGGGTTTATTATCCAGGTTGTGGAATCTAAATACTCAGGGATGTAAACTACAGGAGCCGTTGAAATCTATGATTGAGTCAAAGAAATATAAAACAATGGACGTGATCGGGTATTTGAAGTCTGTACTTGAAGATGCCAAACCTTATGCACGTATGAAATTGATGATCGTAGGGATTCAAGGAATCGGTAATTAGATTAGAATAAAAATAGGATAAATACTATTTGAAAGAGACATGAATAAATCGATCGGTGTTTACAGGTAAAACTAGTCTGCTCGAGCAATTGCGACAAGAAGGTGACGTGCCAAATAAGAAAAAGTCGTCGGATCACTGGGCCAAACGTATGGGTAATAAAAACATTAATTCGAAAACAGCTCGTGGTACTACTATTTCCACTGTAGGAGTGGACATCGGTGACTGGGTCTATGAGAAAAAAGTTCGCGGGCAGTCTTCCCATGGTCCTGTGTACTTCCGCACTTGGGACTTTGGTGGTCAGCGCGAGTATTACGTAACGCATCAATACTTCTTGTCGAAGCGAAGTCTGTATCTTGTTGTCTGGCGTATTATAGATGGATTTAAGGTAATACTAATAAAATAGTTTATGGTGTATATTTTAAATGAAATATAAATAAGTATTTTAACTGTACTCTTGGTAATTGTTTTTAGGGTGTCAACGAGATATTTCAATGGCTAGTCAATATTCAAAGCAGAGCGCCTAACTCACCAGTTATAATCGTCGGCACTCATTATGATATAGCGTATGAACAAAGCGAGGCGTTGCAACAATACATTCGGGATAAGTTTATTAATGTCGTCGATGCCGAAAAGTGCGGATTACCGAAAGTCATGGAGACGATCGAAATCAGCTGTAAAACGAGGCATAATATTAAAATGCTTTGTAATTTAATATACGACGTGGTGTTTAGCCTGAGATCGCCCGGCTCTAAGGAGCTACTTCTAGAACAAAGAGTTCCTGCAAGTTATTTAGCGTTAGAAGACGTGGTAGTGCAATTAGGTAATTAATATTTGTTTTCTTACGATTGATCTAGGAATATTTATTTCAAATATTCATATATTTTTAATGTCTCGTCATTCAAATAGCTCATGAAAGAAGACTGTGTGGAGCAGACCCAGTACTGAGAGCTGATCAGTACTACTCAGCAGTAAGTATTGAGTTACAGAAAATGCATAGGTCTTTCAGAGACCCAGCGGAGCTGCATCAAGCTACCTTGTTCCTACATGAAAACGGAATCATTCTGCACTACGACGATGCTACGTTAAAGGATCTGTACTTTTTGGATCCCCAATGGCTATGCGATATGTTAGCTCACGTAGTTACTATTCGAGAAATTAATCCGTTTGCTAGGTCAGGAATTATGAAGCTAGATGATATTCAGCATGTGTTCAAGTCCTCCACAATATCCACTGCTGATACGCAAGGGTACATTTCTTATTCTATTTTTAACTTCTTGTTTTTAATGCAACAGATTGCAATCAAAAGTGAATAATGTATGTTATTCTTGTAATTAATTTCGTTTAAATGTTTTCTTTCAGGTATATAGTAAGTCTGCTGAATAAATTTGAAGTGGCACTGACGTGGGATTATCGAACATTATTAATCCCATCTTTATTACCAACGGAAGAAGATCTTTTGCGAAGCAACATTAGTATAAAGATTCCAGTAAAATCACGGGGATGGCACATGCGAACGAAGATGATAACTTCACCAATGGTGTCGTTTGGTCAGACTAGCAGTGACAGATCAAACAACGGCACTGAAAGCGTACTGACATCCAGACCTCAGCCCGACTGCTCTATTACGCGACTTCTACTCATGTCTTATTTTCCTAGGTAAATCAAATACATAACAGACAAATTATAAAACTTTTTTAATCTAAAACCTCATTCATATTTTTCAACGCGATGTAATTCCAGTGGCTTCTGGTCTCGATTGATCACGCGGATTCTGGCTGATGACACGATAGTCGAGATCGTCATGTCCTTCCTCACGCCATTCAAGGACTTCGTCGATGACAAGATCTTTGCTGCTCTCCTCGAAACCCACGCCGAGTGGGTGCTCTGGCAGACGGGTATCGAGTTACGCTACGCTGGCATCAGCCTGCTTCGACTTAAGGAGGTCAACTACACTCTGCGCAACGCACCCCATGATTACAGGCAACACAAGTTCAAACTGAAGCAAGATGGCATTTGGTGTAGCGTCGATTTAAAATCCTCAGCCATCCTTGAGATTTGGTTCCCTGTCGATACGCTCGTAATAAAACAGCCCATACCTTCGGACTCACCCGATGACGACGAACCTATGGGGTACCAGGCTATTGTTGTAGAACCTCAGCCCGAGAGTATGCCACAACTATTAGCGTTGATTGTGGATCATATTGATATTCTACTAGAGGATTGGTATCCGACATTGGGCACGAGATTCGTTCACACGTCGGAGGGCAAACTACTAGTTACAAGGCTGATTCCGTGTCCGAGATGTCTCATTGATAATGGTGACAGCGAGAGTGAATCGTGTAACGATTCTGAACAATCGTCTGAGGATATACCGAGGTACTTTGTGTTTTAAAAAATCTTACTTTTAAGTAAATATACGTTATTTCTGTTACTTAACATTACTTTAAACCATATTGCTATTTGATACAAATCTCATTATCGGATATATATATAATGATACAAATCATGTTCTTAAATAGCACGTTTCGACGGCTCCTATTCATAAGGTGCTATCTCAGCGGTCCCAACAAGAAAGATCTATCTCAACGGCAGAACAAAACA
>JAYJLV010105556.1:0-11685 GCA_036873485.1 Torymus texanus | reverse complement strand
CTTTCAAATGAATCCCTCATATATCACATTTACTTCTGCATTAATATAATATAAGAAATGTAAAAAAAAAGTGAGGTAGGAAAACCCCAAAACAAAGTATAAAGGGGACGGCATTGCCCTGCTCGCTCGAGACGTCACGTTACGTTCCTTACTCGCCAAGTAGGCCGCTGCCGCGCCCTTGGATATGTTAGCTATTCCTCAGTTAATTTCACGGGTAAAAACAAACATCACTTGTACTCCACATAATTATACACCAATCAGAAACAAATTATGGCATTTACACTTCATAAAATAAGTATTTCAAATATCTAATTCACACGTTAGCTACAAAATATAGTTAATTTTTCTAAAAAAGTAGATTTTCCACCCTACCCCGCACGATACTTCTTACCCTCACTACAGCTAAACTTTCCATGCACCACTGTCCCCACAGAATCTCTCTCTACATATATACCACCGACAAAAACCTCATCACACGCAAGCACGAAACCGTCATCAAAAAACAACCTCGCTCATTCCAAAATCATTTCGCCCCCTCCCTTCACTCTTCTGTAGCAGTAGCAGCAACAGTAGCAAAGCCTTTGTCCCTATACCCCGTCACTCCAAGCTTTCTATGGCTGAATGGCGCGTATACAGCCGCGAGAATTTAAAGCTCACCAAACACTGGGAGCCTATTTCGTGGAGGCCGCAGGCAGGTTGCACACACGTGTGTACTACAGTCTTCTTTTGGGTAAGGGTGAGGCTTGTTGCATTGTTAACGATGGGCCGAGGTTGACGGTTGTTTTTGTGTGCCTGCGTCGTGGTTCCAGTCGAATATAATGCTGTCTGGAGTATACACCATGTATGTGTAGATGTCTTTGAACGGAGGAGGGTTGAAGTAATTTTTGCTAGGAACGTTAATGATGTTTTGTTTTCTTTTCTTTTTTGTAAAGGGTGTAATACTTGATGGCGGTTAAAAGGAAAATCATTCGGGGTACATTTAATACAGAATATCGAGGATTACGGAAAGTTGAATAAATTATAAACGTAGGGGAGAAATTTATAATGTACGCGTTATGTGAGCTTTCAAAAATATCGAGCTTCTCTCTCTCTCTCTCTCTCTCTCTCTCTCTCTCTCTCTCTCTCTAGTATAGTTACGCAATAATTTCCCCCGGGATTATGGAAATTTTCAGTGTCGTAAATCCGATCCGAGTCTGCGGCTATAGTTTTTTTTCTCTCTCCTTCTGCAAAGTGGAATTCGCGGAATAAAAAATAAAACGAATCGCAGTATTAGCGCGTAGTTTAACATTTTTATCTTATCTCTCTCTGATCGTAAAGAAGAAGCGCTAATTGCACGTTCAACGTTATTCACGCGTTCTTGAAAATTATAACAGCGTACATTGGTTATTCATAAATCCGTGTAATCTTTCGTTAAATTTTTTATTCTCGCTCTTATATAAGCGTATAACTTATTCGCGATCTCGTCGGTTCGCACGTTTTATACCATACATAGCTTTGCTAACTCCCTCCGCCCCTACATGTAAACGAGAGATTTGAGATTCTATAAAAATTTAGCCTTTCCCCACCTCGTCAATATCAATAAACGTCTTTTATCAAATCACACGCTACACTCGTTCCACCCTCCTAAGGCCTGAGTATTACGCGACTTTCTCTCTCTTCCACTTCACTCCCTCTTCTAGCGAAACTTTACAGCTCGACTCTGACCCAGATTTTCTTAAATCCTCACCCTAAATAAATATCCAGGTCTGTATACCGGCACACACGCACTCGCGCTAAAAGGTTCGCTTTTCCCCGTAAACCAAACTTCCCTCCCACCCAATCCATATACATATATATATACACACACACGACGAATATTTTCAAACGCGCGCCTCGTCGTATCGGAACTCTCTCTCATCCAGGCTTTCGACTTATCTCCGTGTCGGGTCTCGACTTTATTTCGCGCCGTTTAGCATTTTTTTTTCTTATCCTTCCCCCCTTTCTCACTCTCAACGATTGGAAATACAAAACGATGTGTTTTTTCTACAGAGAAGAGGTAGAGAGAAGGGTCAGGGAGACTTTATCGAATTAATTTTCCGTGACGATAGAGCGGGGATGTTTTTTTTTTTCAACCCCCTACTGGAGTAAAGATATTTATGCGCTGTTGAGCTTTTGCACGTATATAAACGCGTGTGCCCGTACGCGCATTCCGATGATTTTACGGAGAGAGAGAGAGAGAGAGGGAGGTTTATTTATTTTTTCACGCTTGAACGCGCTGGTTTCCTTTTGCAGTAAAGTATATATATAACGGCCGATTCGATGTCTGCCTGCCTGGCTGTCCGCTTGTGTCGATAGGGTAGGTATAGTATAGTGAGAGTAGAGAACCCATATCTGATGATGAACGAGATATAAATATTCCTGCTGGAAGTTTTTACTACTTCGCGATAAGTTATAACCGATGACCTTTTGTCGTTTTGAGATTATTCTTTTGGATTCCTGACGATATTGCGATAGCACACATAGTAATTTAAAAAAAAAGCTACTTTATCCTTTCTATCGGGAGGATAAAAAGGAAGACTTCGTCACTCACAGTTGGGATTTTGAGGTTAACGTGCATCGATCTGAACACTTTGACTCACCTGAAACATAAAGAAAAGCAAACAAATTATTAATTATTTTGCTATTTATACATCTAGGTATATTTAAAAATAAGTTTAAAAATGGAACACCAAAGCAAGCTTATCACAATATTCGCGATTTAAAAAAGAAACTTAATCTTTAACAAGAACCGCAGAGTCATCTCCGCTATACACGAAAGCTTAATCTTTTATCAGACACGACCGAGATTTATTTCTCCCAATCGGATTAGTCAGTTCAGGGTGGGTAACAAAGAACCGTCAGGGTTGAAACCACCTCTACCGTTGTTGTTCTTGTTGTTTTTGTACCTCATTCACTGCGCGTGTTTGTTTCCTTCGTCTACGCTTGCAATAAAGGGTTAAAAGGAAAAAAGCAACGTACAACTCGCGTGTGTAAATACACTCGTACGACGCATGCGTATATAAAGACAACGAACAAATGACAACGTCAACGCCCGGGGCTCATCGTCAAAAAGCTCGTGGCTAAATAAACATTGAGAACAAAAAAAAAAACTGTTGTTTCCCTCATTCTTCCTTCCTTCCTTGGATTTTCCAATCGCTGCGAGATAAAATCGTTCGCCAGCGATTTATATCTGACGTTTTCTCTCTCTCTATATATAAGTGAATTAAAACCTCATTTCTCAAACTTTCTTAACGGAATCGAAGCCTCTGGCTTCCATTGCCACCTCTAGTCATTAAAACTCCTATCCACGAAGTAACAGCACTACTGGATCTTCGAATTGCGTGCCTATTATCTCTCGCATCTTCCTGGCTACCTTCGTGTTTCTTATTGGCCCCGCGAGGCTACTTCAATCGTTGCCGATTATCGCTTTTCCTACCTACCACCATCGTTGGCAGAAAGCGCGCACGTAACGTCGATAAAGAATTCCATCCGTTGTTATAATTCGATTCGGTTTTCAATTTTCCCTTCGCCCTGGCTTATTGTGTACTTTGCGACTCTTGGCAAACGTAACCAGGTTATATATACTATATATATATATATATATATATATATATACACACACTCGCTTGGCGTGGCTAGCAAACGCGTATATAGTGTGTATATATATCGATAATTTCGTCCTATGGGAATATAAGTCAATCTTTCATCCCTCGTACCGTAGTTGGGTGGTTGTAAATGTTTTACGTCGCTATATACTGAGTGGAAAGATGATTGCGAAAAGTTGGCTCGCTGTGGATAATTGCATCGAGGGATGAAATATTGACAACACGCGGGACTCGGGAAAATGCTGATAGGTTACGGTAGAAATGTTTTGTAGTTTGCGGTGATTAAAAGTTAGACAAATGCGGGAGCTTTTACGGTGCAATGAATTTATTGTGATGCGTGGATCGCCTTTGTTGGGATTTTACGAAAGGTACAAATAATGGGTAACTTATAAGAATTGATAAGTGTTCGCAAATTAAGTTGAACGTATATTATTAATAAGTAATGATTACCTTATTTTATTACTTTACACCTCTTCTTTTTAAAACAATAGAAGTAAAAAAAAATCCTTTTTACTTGTTTAATAATGTAGAACACTTTAAATATTCTCAACCTAAACTTATTTCAAAATTGTCACATCATTGAGTTATAAGTGATATACCCACATATAAATACGTTTTTCATCCCCTGAAAAAACGATACACTTTTCCTAATAAAATCACACGTTCTCTCTCTTATACCGCGATGCTTCGTCTTAAAAGCACGACGAATTTTGCAGAAGAGAAACGAGAAAAAAATTCCACAATAGACACAATAAATAACGCGGTGGTGCTGCAAACTGATTTCAGCGGGTGAAAAGCAAGTGAGAGAGACAGAAAGAGAGAGAGAGAGAGAGGGAGAGAAAAAGAGAGAAAGGCCACTTTATTCCAACAGATTTATTGCGCTCGAAGCATAATGCACGCTTTCGTCTCTTTCTCCCTCTCCATTGCCCACACACATATACGTATACCCTGTACGCATATATACGTGCCTGGCTCATAACAAATGCACAGTCATCCGAAATACATAAACCCCTGCGGGCGCGTGTCTCTTATTTGCCAAGTTTCGCGCGTTCGCGGGCGCGAGATTTACGAGTCTCGCGGCGCAATAACAGGTGGTGGCGCTGGAATGGAACGACGCGTGGTTTAAGAGGATAAAAAACGAGAGAAGGGGGAGTGCGGATAGCAAGCCAGAACGCGCTGAAATAATGAGGAGGGGAAGTGTGAGAAAGTTGCGGATGTCGACGGGGGTAGGCTAGGGTAGAGATAAAATTTGGCTGTGGTAGAAGAAGTTTTTTTTACAAAAGTGCTAAGTCAACGATAACTGGCTTTGCTAAGTGGAGAGATATTAAGCTCAGTATGTGTCTATATGTGAGTTGTTGACGGGGTGATAAATTTTAGTGTATAGCGGCTGCGTTGTATTGAACTGTATATTACTTTCGAAGTTCACTTCGATTGTCGTTTGTGCATACATGTGAATGACGTACTTTTATTAGTCGTAGATGAAATACGACGGGACAATGTCAAAGGGGGTGAAGCTTGTTGACGCGATAAATGACGTTTTATACGCAATATACATATATATGTATGGAAAACCCACTGAAGATACGATTTTTCCGCAGACACCATATTTTTTTATCTACGATTTGAAGCGTGACGAATTACTTGAAACATTGTTACGCAAAAAGCCAAAAATCCACACCACATGCAATAACTCATTCCAACATATCCATCACTCCCTTGACTTTCCGACCTCTACTTACCAAAAAAATAAAAAACAAAATCTCCCACCACCACCACCAACAAAAAAACAACCAAAAGCCTCGCACACCGTTTACCAAAAAAGAAAGAAAAAATCGTCGCATAAAATATGACCCTTCCTGCAATTTTCACATCTACAGTCTCAGCAAAGAGGAGACAACGTAAAGCCGCAGTCGTAGCAGCAGCAGGAGCAGCGTCCCCGCGTGGTCCATTTTTCACGTGCGGCGCTAATATCACATTATGCGCACGTGAATCAATACTTCCTAGCGCGTTTTACCCATTTTTCACGTTTCCTCGGGTGCGCCAGCGTCTACGTTTCTTTTGCTGTCTTTTGATTTTGGCACAGTCTGTCGGCCACATAGATATAATATAATACGCGAATGAATGAAGAGCGACGCGCGACATGGCTAAAGCTTTAGCGGATAAAGATGGATATACACGCGCGTTGCATGGTTGCGAATGATTTGCGGTTATGTGGATACGTAGAAGAATAGAGAAAGTTTGTCGTTTAGGTTGGTTTGATGTTTTTCGCTGGCGGTGTGAAAGTTTGCACGAGATTTGGATGAGGGCTGCGGATGTCAGTGTGATAATTGGTACAAGGTGTATTTTTATAATGTGCATTACGATATTAATATATTACATATATTGTATGATTGGGTTTCAATTTTATTACAATTAAGTATTTTATAATTCTTTATCTTATAATATATACACTTAGACGGAGATATTGAAATGTTTACATTGTAACATCCGTATTATATCAGTAACCTAGAATAACAAAAAAAAAATACCAAAAAGGTTATATCTCTAGAGACAAAGCGGGAAAAGCAGCCGTTAATCTTTTTTATAAATTGAAAAATAGTACTTTCACGACCTTCATCAATTTTAAAACGCTTTTTGGGAAATAAAAGTGTTACATTATTCCATCGTTTATTTGCGCAGTTACTCTGTGAAATTCACTTTTTTAAAATCAAGTATCACATACTACAATGAAAAACTCATTCAAAACATCATTATTCGGCCGATTGAAAATGAAAAGTTTTAATCAATATAAAAGTAGATTGATACAGTCAGAAAATTGTTGTATGTTACGTTTTCAATAGCAACATCGATCGAAAAAATAAAAACCCAACCCGAAGTTCAAGTTTTTCAAGAAAAGTGATCGAAAATATGTTTATTTTGCAATCCTTAATCGATTAAACCTAAAAAATGTATAAAAATAAAACGACTTCATGTTATTACGGTATCTGAAGATGTTTCAATAAAGTTTGAAAACGTAAATAATCTGTCAATTTACAAATAAAAATATTGCATACTGATATTTATAATGTAAAAAGAAACTAAATTCATTCTGTGTTTGATTTGTCTTTTGAAATGAAATATTTTTCTTGAAAAAGTCAAACAAATAATGATCCGTATATTTTTCCGGATATATCTAAATTACAAATGCGTAAAATGTTTTTACCTAACTTTGATGAAAAACTTTGTACGATATTTCAATTTACGATATTACGATACTTCGCAATCCGAACTTAAAAAAAACATCCAAATATTTTTGGTTCCAGTTCAAATTCTTTTATGAACACATTGAGTGTGTAAATAGTCAGTTTTTCAATGCTTGTTTTGATTTTGTAATATAATATTTTATATTTTTGGAGGATCATTTTTGGTCATAATTTCGGAAACTAAATATAATCTTTTGATGGTTCAAATAAACGTTTTCAATAATCCACTCCCACACTCACACAAATATCCGAACACTGCACAATTCTTTATTAATTTTAAAAACTTTTATGAACATGATGCATGATTAAAATTTAAAATCATTCTAATTATAAGATATTTGAACTCTGAGTTTCAAGAGTTTATTAATGGATAATGAGTTTAAAAATTGAATAAAACGCGACTTCTTAAAAAAAAATGTATGTTACAATTATGAAAAATGTACAATATTACGGTGTCGGTATAGCAGGGATCTGTGTCGGTAATATACACACACATCGTCTTCGTTGTTAGCCGCACTATTTTATTTTAAAATTATAAACTTATAATTTTTTTCGTTACTTTCTAAACAAACCAAATTCAAATATATTCTTCATCAAAATATTAACACATCTTTTATCTTATTTCCCACTCTCCGTTACAAAAATCTCCTCTGATATACAATCCAACAAATCTCTATCACTTTCTCTCTGTATTCGTGCATTATTCCTCCACCAATTGGTTCATTTTTCGCCCTTACCCTGCACACAACCAATCCGTCAAAATTATAAGCCGCACCCGCTTGCTGATACATCGATGAGCACTGTGGCGGATTAAACGGGGATCGTATTTACCCTTCGTGCCCTCCCCCCCACTTCCTCCCAATCACCAGATTAATTGATGACGCCGTAGTGATTGGATATATAATGGAAGCACACGCTGTGCCGCCGCCGCCGTCACCGCTTGATAAACTCGGGGAATATAATGGGGGCACGCGCGCGTAATGAAGCGCGCACACGCGTTACCCACGCGCGATGTCCGATATATGGTATGAACGCGATTTTATAAACGCGTGTATCACGAGTGTACATATATACGGGAGAAAGAGAGAGAGAGAGAGAGAGAGAGAGAGAGAGAGAGACAGAGAGAGTGAGAGAGAGAAAGGTTAATTACACGCTGTCGAAGGACGTTCCGTAGATTTTTAATGGTTAATGGCCGGCGCGTGCGGTTGGTTTGCGGGTCGTTTGGTGTTGTGCGTATGTACACCGGTATATATGATTCATTGAATTATGAAACGAGGGCGTATGGCACATAGGCCAGTTGTAAGGCACGTATAATGAGCTGGGGAAATATCACGGTTTATGGTGGTTTTGATTGCGAATCGTGTGTATGTGGAGCTGAACTGCATTTATAGTGATGCGGGTGGATTCACGGCTTTTTGAGTAGATGTAGAGGGAGGATGAGGTCTTTGGGAATGAGATTAACGCGTATATCTGGTTTGTTTTTCAAATTTTTTTTTTTTGTAAATTTTTTAAAGCATTGTCGTTCTTTTTCAAGAATTTATGGTAGTGTGATTTGATATTTTTAAGCTTATGTTTATTTTTGGGTGAAACAAGAATATCAAATGACTCATTCAAATGGAAAACAAAAATAGTTGTAACATTTTTGAGTGAAATTTCGTTGCGCAAAAAAAGGATTTCTTTTTTAACGGTTTCAGTATTTTATATAATTCTTCTTTGTACCATTGGCCCTACACTTTATCATATTATTTGAAAAATAAATATTCAAATATTCGAATTCAAATAATTACTGCTTTCTTCAAAAAATAATTACTTCCACTGCACTTAAGCTTTCATCGTTAACGACGAAATTCAAATTTTCGTCGTACCACCGCGTAACCACCGATTCATTAAAAAGAAAAAAAAGAATCTCAACCCAACACCGTTTTACTATTAGAACTTCCATACCATTAAATGTAACAATAGCCATTGTGCGGTTTTTTTCATCTATATTATAATGGCGGCGAATTTGTATCGATATTACTTTCGCCTATAGGTATAAAATTGAATTTTGAATTTTAAAACGACTTAATTGTTATTAATCCCTCAATGAAATTTAATCACGATTCCAATTTATTCGGCCACCCCAAGCGTTCGCGATTTCCAATTTTGCAGGGATTTAACAAAGTTTCCGTATCGATACAGTGAGGGACATAGAGATCAGAGAGCATCACGTGACATGGTTTGCTTGTCATTATTGTTAGAGGCGTAAGTATTTATATTATATGAACTGGCCTTTGTATATTAATAAGTAATTTATTGCTTTTGCGAAATTTTCGAAAGTCAAAATTGCGGGTTTGACCGGCCTGTTTGGATCATTATCGCATTATTATCAAGGCTGGCATTATTAAACGTTGGAAAATAGCCGAGAGCTCGCAACTATCGCATCTGCGGTTCTTATACACTCGTTATTAGTTTGCCGCATTCGTGTGGTTCTTTGCTTTTTATCTTTTGATTTTTTCGTTGTTATTTCAAAAATTGTTTTGAAACTATATTTTTTCGAAACAATTCTACGAATTTTTATTTCATTTGCAAACTATAAACGCACAAAATGTAATCGTTAACTTTTACGAAAATCCAAAACATCTATACGACCATTTTTGATAAAAACACCATAAAAAATAAAAGAAAGTAAAATTTACGACAAAAAATAAAATTCCAAAAACTCCTATGTTTCAACAAAATACATATACCGCGTTAACAATAGTTCATTTACTCGTTTTGCTTTACAGAAAAAAAAAAAAAAAAAGAAAATTCGAAAACCCTGAATCAAAATCTGTATACATCTCTCTTTCAACATTTACATCGTAACAATCTATTCTCATCTCTAAAGTAACCGAATTACCAAGACAAAAGTCCGATTCTCCAGCAACCGCGAGAAAAATATATTCACCGCGTGTCTCACTTTTTTTCATCCTCTTCTTCCCTATTGTTTCCATTCAATTTTCACCGTAACAACATTTCTTTGTTACCCACCTCTCTATATTCCTTTCATTCCACCAACCGTTTACTTCTTTAATAAACCCCTTCATCCCTCTCTCTACCAACCCATTAAAAAAAAAGCTGCATCACAGACACCCGCGCATCAATATTCCAATGCCCACTGCTGTGCATTTCACACTAGCGACATAATTGCACAACCAGCACAATTAAAAAAAAAAAAAAACATCATATACGCACGCACGCACGTTTACATGTGTGTGCTTTCGTTTATAAATCATATATTCACCCTGAGCATATATATACATATATACACCACACGCGCCGATCAATCTCTACCGCGCGGCGTTTCCCCCCTATTGAAAAATGAGCGATGCCAGAGCGAGAGAGAATTGCTCGGTCGGCTCTGCTACTCGCGCTAAATAAATAAATAATCGCGTCAATTTCATGCAGCGTCATGCGCGCGTCAGTATATATAGCGTATACGTAAACGAGACTGCTATATACTACTATATGATGAAGAGGGAGATTGCCCGGGGCTTTGCTTTTCTGTAGAAAACGTGTGTGTAGCCCGGGCTTTTGGTGGAGGCGCCGGAACGAGATTTTCGTCGCGTGTTTTCTCGGAGAAAGAGGAAAAGACTGCCGCCGGGCGCGCATATATGCATATTCGCTACTGCCGCCCCATGTCGACAGCTCGCGACTGAATATGCATGGCTCTTACCGGCTCACATGAGTGTATTATAGATATATGTACATTTATGAGAGTGTATAACACTTGCTAGCAGTAAAGTGGAAAAAAGGAAAATAAAATATTTTTTTGTTATAAACAAATAATTTTGCAATATTGTTAAAATAAATAATGCTAGTGGTTTATAGATGCAAGATAAATTTAGAAAAAGAAGAAAAAAAATTTCGATCCTGCCAGGATTCGAACCTGGAATCTTCTGATCCGTAGTCAGACGCGTTATCCGTTGCGCCACAGGACCGTGGTGCTCAAAGAACTCTGGTATACCGACAGAATGTGATCAGTGCTGGTCTCTACAGTAGTAGATTGCGAGAGAGAGAGAGAGAAAGAGAGAGAGAGAGAGACATTATATATAGAACTTATTTACGGCCGATGAGCACGTGATCCATGTATCTATGTGTAAATTTAGATTTATGTAAATACGGAAAAAAAATCGTAACACGTTATATAATGATCGAACATTCCTCTACAATATTTATTTTTCACCATAAATTTTTAACGACGTTAGCTCCAAAATAAATAATTATTAACAATTTATGGGTAATAATTAATTATTTAAAATTTGTATCTGTTAACGTCAAATAATTGTTACGCGCTATAAAATTTTTATTTTATTGCACTCTCTAAAGTTGAATTAGTAAAAATCCACTAATAATTAGTGAGCTACGTTTACTAATTAAAATAGTAAAAATATGCACTATTACAATTAGTAGAATACTACTGAGAAACTAGTAGTTTTTTTAATATCACGAAAAGCCAAATGCACTTATTTAATTAGTAAAAATATACTAATCCAAAAGGATTGAACATAAATGGTTTATTTATACAAAATATTAAGAATATTAACAATACTGTTATGTATATTCTTATTCACTATTATTTTAAGAAGAAACTTGTTCATCTAATAGCAGCATACTTAAATTCAGATATAATGAAGATACAGATGATATTGATTTTTTTCTGTTACGCGGTAAACATATATTTCTATCAATGTTGTAAGAGTTTAATAGATATACGCACGTAATAGTCCTTATATCAAAATATTTACTATCCGAGGAAGCCGATAATGTGGAATATGGGTATGTTTGTATATTGCGTG
>JAYJLV010105515.1:0-11685 GCA_036873485.1 Torymus texanus | reverse complement strand
TAATTAGATCAGCCAATAATTTAACTCACCCATTCTTTTCCTAGTTCCATCCTTTTTTAAATACGTGCAAAGTATCCTAATTTAAATTGCACAGTAGGTATAAGAGTTTATAAACAACTTCATTAATTAAGTTATATGATACACCTCAAAATATTTATTTCAATGGTACTAATTGTATGTATTCCGTGCCCAAGGGACTGCTAACCCCTAATAACATTATTAGAAAAATTCTGAAACAAGTTAACTTTGATTTTTATTTTAACAATAGTTATTTCATTTTATTGCAAATTTTATATAGAAAAATAATTTTAAAAAATTAAGTTTTTCCGAAATAAAATATATGGGTTGCTAACCCACGGGATCAAGCAACCATAGGTAATTTTGCATTACAAACCGAACTATTTTCCATTTTGTTTCATTTCAAATTTTAAACTGAACCTGGGATATTTAGAAAAAACCGTTTTTGGAGGTGAAATTTAGGAAATTCACCCTTTTAATAGGAAATTGGTCCCACAGAAAAAATTAGCCCAAATAAAAATAAAGTATGCACTATATAACATAAAATATTTATTTTAGCGGTACGAAAGTATTCTGCGCCTAAGGGGTTGTTTACCCCCGGTAACGCTTTTATTTGCAAAAACCCTGATACACATCAACTTTAATTTTTTAGTTTGAGCGCAAAAATGATTTTTATAATAATAAATTTATTTTATTGCAAATATTATATAGAAAAATACATATAAAAAACTCAGTAAAATCGGAGGTCGACTCCTTGATAGGTTTCCTTGTCAGTAATGAGCTGGATCTTTTCCGACGAAGCATCCTTACGCACATACAATTTACCTTCCCGTGTCCAGACGTACTTATATTGCAGTTCGGTTACTCTCGCCATAGCCTTTAACCGCAAGCTGTGTAATGAAGGCGGTACCATCTCGGATAAATTCACTTGTGACATGCTACTCGATGAGAAAATGTCAG
This sequence comes from Torymus texanus, assembly GCA_036873485.1. Lineage (NCBI taxonomy): Eukaryota > Metazoa > Arthropoda > Insecta > Hymenoptera > Torymidae > Torymus > Torymus texanus. The sequence continues at coordinate 10,707 of JAYJLV010105515.1, read as the reverse complement.
AAAACTTCAGTGCACCGAATCTCCGTTTAACTTTTAATACATAATCATGTACATTGGCTGACTTAAACTTGGAAATAAACGAATATGTCGGTTCACGGTTATGCATTTCATTATTGTTTCTATTCTCATTTTTTTGAGTGAAATTTTCACTTAGCTTCGCTAGGTTCAATTTACGGACCTCTAAAACATCATCGCTAGATCGCTCAAGCTTAGCCAAGATCGCGTCGAAGATGACCTTTAAATCAGTTGTGCATGAAGTGGGAATGCCATTAACTTTTAACTCTGATGTTTGGCGAGGGAGCACATGCATTCCTCACTTCCTCCAGTTCAAAGCTCTGTATTCACATGTGATAGCAGAGGGAAAGGAATCATCAGAAAAGTCGAAACTAGTTACAAAATCCTGGCACGATCGAATCTCGGATTTAAAAAATTCTTTTACCTCGAATCGTTCAAGAACCTGTATTAAGTCGAAATCTTGTAACACGTTTAATCTGTTACAACCTCGCATTCCCTCAAAGCCTAGGAACTCGAGCAAAGAAAGTTTAACTCGTAACTCGAATACTGAAAAACTTAATGCTAGTGACTCGCACGCAAGCTACTCTTGCACATTGGAACCCTCGAAAAATAATCATCAAAACTCAAAAGATAACAAGCAAAATACCTTTATAAAACCCTCGAAACTAGCATCCGCATTCTAATTCTCGAAACCTCGAACTATTTTCACAAATATGGACATACCTATCGAAAATACGCTGAACAGCGACAAAAGCGATTTTGCTATCGCTGCGGTATTGTTTTGTCTTAATATCGTACCTATCATTTACCTTATCGCTTATCGAATAATCGGATATATTATTAACCTTACTGAATACCTAGCAGACCTAGGATATTGTGTACTGAATTTTCCGCTACAGATGTTATCTACCGATCAATGTAAGTAATGATATGGCCTTATGTCCAAATACTACCTAATAGTCTAACTTATCATATGTTTTTACATAAAGCTGTTATATGATCCACCTACCGCATTTCTCACGACCCCCTTTTATGCATGCATTATTACGCTACTCCCCTAAGGTTTATGTTCAAGTGACAATATGATTTGAATTATAAAAGGCATGTATGATGAAATGTTTCCATAAAAAAAGAGTTAAGAAAGAGGTTTGGAAAAAAAAATGGTAAGATGTGTAACTATATTGAGAACTTTAAACTCGAATCTTCGCTCGTAAAAGTTTACAAACATGTAAGTGACTAAGGCCGTCTATATATTTCATTTGATGTCAAAGTTCATTCATCGGCGAATAATGCAGTCTCCAAGACACTGTCACGGCCTGCCGCGACAGTGGGTCGTTGCACTAGGGAAAGTGCATCGTGGTGAACTGAGCAGCCGGCAGACGAAACCAGTGACTAGAGTTGAGTTCGAGTCACTGGTAAAAAATAAAAGCGCGAGATACCTCCTTGCGTGTTGCATGTAAGACACCAGATTAAGCTCATAATTGCACGACGTTGTAGCGTCTGTGACTTAATCGGGCTTCAGGGTCAATGAAAGGTGCACCGAAAGGCCCAGGTTCGAAGCACCAAATTGCACAGGTTAAAGCACTTGGTGAATAAAATCCACCCCGTGACAACTGGTGCCCCTCCCTTGTGTGTGCTCGGGAATAATGCGAAATTTTGAAGTCGATGGCACCAAGTTCCAGTCCCAAAATTTTATTTACCGGTTTTTGAACCTTTTTTTAGACTTCTTAATAGGAAATTGCCAGGAAAGCCTCGCCGAAACTTCTTCGCCAGGTAGAGGAGCCTGCGGAGGGAGACGAGTCGCAGAAGGAAAATGTCGATTCCCCCATGACGGCTGCTTGGAGGAAACTCGAAACCGACTTGGTAGCATCGCGCGAGCTTACCAAGAAGGCTATAGAGAACGCGAAGAAGCCGTCATGAATGAATGGGACATTTTCCATGAATATGTGGGGGCGATAAACTCAACCAACAGCAAACCCACTCGGGGTAAGAGTTCGAAGATTTTTTTTTTGCGAGAAAGATCTGAAAATTGCTATTGGTCAGAATGAAGATAGTTAGGTACAATGCGCCTAGGTGAAATGAAAATACGAGAGATTTAGAAAATTTTTATAGAACGAAAATTGTGAAGAGACACAGCAAGGCATTGAACACTCGACAAAGTTTGTGACGAGCGTTCAATCAATACCAGTTGCTAGCCTAGCGAAGGCTAGTACGAAAAGTTCCCTCAAAAGAATTGAACTGAGGGATAGATTTGAACCGGCGATAAACTGACTGGTAAGAAAATTAACTTTCTGACGTTTGATATTTTTTTTTATGAAGATGAACATAGCCGAAAAACAAACACAAGCCTGTAATTGGTGCTAGAAAGGGATCGAAGTACCAATTACTGGAAATTTTAAGAAGGAAACCAGCCAGTGCTTTTTGATATGCCAGCCTCCGAAATGCACTGTTTCACACCTGCCGGGACTAATTCAGTGTAGTGGATATACAGACACGTCATTTCATATGTCCACCACGATGGCTATAAGAAATTCGCTTCCAGGTTTATATTATCCGAACAATCTCCGAGGAGTGATAATGAAAGGGTTGATGATGAAAGATTTGATGTTCTACCGAAATCCCGAAGAAGACGTATAGAAGGAAAAGAAAAATAGAAGAAGAAGAATTGAAGAATGAGACGAAAAGAAGAAGAAGACTAAGAGAAGAAGAAAAATATAAGAAGAAGAAGACTATCAGAAGAAGAAAAATATAAGAAGAAGAAGACTAAGAGAAAAAGAAAAATATAAGAAGAAGAAGAACAGAAGAAGAAAAATATAAGAAGAAGAAGACTAAGAGAAAAAGAAAAATATAAGAAGAAGAAGAACAGAAGAAGGAAGGGGAAACGTTTGCTAGGACCCTACTGTCAGCGGGCAGTGGGTTGAATCAGTTCGCAATTGATGGAAGGACAGCCAAGACGCTAGGTAATGACCAACCAGCGAGAGATTATATCACCTGACTCCTGGTCGTTGAACTCTAACTCCACAGGTAAATCACCTGGTGGACTTAAAGAGCGAAACTTGGACTTGAGGTACCGTTGTTAAACCTCAAACCACTGGAGGGGAGGAATATAATCACCCACTGGTAATAACCTGGTGTCAGCCTAGCGTAGCATAGAAGAGTACTTCTCATGTACACATCTGAGGTTCGATTCGCGTAACAACTAACAACATTGTGTTGTATATCCGCAATCTCGCGAAGCCGGCATTTTGCACGCGTTTTTCCGTCAACGGCCGAACCACAACAACAACATGGATGCCAGGTTCTCTCCCCAGGCTCGCTATTCATGTTCTCGATACAGCTCCAAATTCTGCATCGAGGCGACATCTTGCTTTAGATAACAAATCAATTAAATGCTTTGTTATCACCGACGTCGGCACGGCAGGCCGTGACACCCCCCACCCAGAAGTCGCTTACCTCCAGGTGAGTGACTCTGTGTAACACTCCGACGTCGGCAGTACCTTAAGAATCTAGGGTAATTTTGCCTCTGGTGACTTAGCGCAACGTTCTTGAGCTTCTATGCTACGCTAGGCTGACACCAGGTTATTACCAGTGGAGGATTATATTCCTCCCCTCCAGTGGTTTGAGGTTTAACAACGGTACCTCTAGTTCCTTCTGTGGTATCGTTTCGCTCTCTAAGACCACCAGGTGATTTACCTGTGGAATTAGAGTTCAATGACCAGGAGTCAGGTGATATAATCTCTCGCTAGTTGGTCATTACCTAGCGTCCTGGCTGTCCTTTCATCAATTGCGAACTGATTCAACCCAGTGCCCGCTGACAGTAGGGTTCTCGCAAACATTTCCCCTTTCTTCTTCGGTTCTTCTTCTTTTTATATTTTTCTTCTTATATTTTTCTTCTTCTGTTAGTCTTATTCTTCTTATATTTTTCTTCTTCTCTTAGTCTTCTTCTTCTTTTCGTCTCATTCTTCAATTCTTCTTCTTCTATTTTTCTTTTCCTTCTGTACGTCTTCTTCGGGATTTCGGTAGAACATCAAATCTTTCATCATCAACCCTTTCATTATCACTCCTCGGAGATTCTTCGAATAATATAAACCTGGAAGCAAATTTCATATAGCCTTCGTGGTGGACATGTGAAACGACCTGTCTGTATACCCACTACACTGAATCAGTCCCGACAGGTGTGAAACAGCGCATTTCGAGGGGTGGCCTTCGCCGGGGGTATGTTCGACTAATGGGTCGCTTCTCTTCACCGCCTAGATGTCCTGGAGTTAAGTCCTTGACTAGGCGTCGTCACTATCGAATGGCCAGGCGCATTCGGAATGAGTATCCGAGCGGCTCCAGGCGGAAGCGGAAGCTATGCCTCGTCTCATTCACGGCTAATCCCCCAATCACTTTGTCAGTCACTCTCGTAACCGGCCGTGTAGTGACCTGGCAACCAAGGCGTAATTTTTGGCCGAAATTATTGACCCGGGAGGACCCTTGGGGGGATTGCCTAGGCCAGCTCGAAATGTTCGACTTCCAGTTTATTCTTCCGAGGATCTTCTTCTCTCTTCTAGACGTCGACGGCATAGTGGATTTTCCTTGTGGCTTATCCACTGTCCTTTTCAACTATCCATCGAACGTCATCAGCATTACGTTGATTCCGGCACCGAAGTATTTTACCTGCCGCACTATAGAATTGACCGTTGACCTGTCTCGCTCGTCACTTACTGTGAGGCTCTTTGGTCAAACGGTATATCTCGTTATCTATTCGGTAGTGACGGCAGGCTGCGGCCCTCATAGCTTCGCTGGTCCTCAATTATTGCGTCATAAGAGATGCGATAGCTTCTCTCGCCGCAGTCATAGCAGTGAGTGAGATCTGGGGCTGTCTTTGACCTTATCGACGGTCGTCTTTGCCTTTTATTAAGGTCCTCGGATGAGGCCTTAGGGCTGTCTTGACCTTGTCGATAGTCGTCCTTGTTCACGGGTTTAGGTCTTTCCTTCTCCTTCCAACAATTCCTTGGAGCTTTCACTTCAACTGCTATGGTAGTTCAGTTGATCGATGCTCACGTCATTCTCATGTCTCTGACGTGGCGATCTTTTCATCCTCTTCCGGATATTATCGTAGCTACTTCCTTCAGTTTGATTTGATAGTTCTATCCCGATGTCACTTTCAGCGATTCTTGCGGCATTTCCTCGCTCTTTCTGGTGCCGCAATCAAAGTACTGCAGTCTACCGGTTCGAAATTTATTAAGATGAACCGGTTAGCATAATGGCTATTAGGGGAATATTACCCAGAAGAATTTATTAAAGAAGATGTACAAGACGAAGATGCTCTGCTGATAAAAAGAGAAATTATAAGGAACACTTCAATTGAAGAACAAAGCAAGGCAAGTCTGCCACCAGCATGGGCGAACATTACAGGTGAATCTTCGGAAGAAGAGCCTCATCCGTTGTCCATGCTGGCAGAAGATGAAACGATGAAAGCCAATCTCGAGGCAACGAGAGTAGCTATGAGTGAGGTGACGATGCATCACTTACCGCCAGCTGAAAGAAGGACGGAAATTCAGCAGAACCAACAGAGCTCCGGCGGCGAACCAAACCAGAGTTCGCTGGCGGAAGACACGACACTTCCACAGTTTCTCGAGCTGATGATGCAAATGACATCGTCGGCAGGAACGAAATTCCTGGTGCCAGAAGCCTTCATGGAATTCTGCGGCACTATGATACAAGAAAATAGATCTTGGCGAGCAAAAGGTCATACGCAAGGCGCAATATCTAGCACCAGGATAGAAGAAGATCGACCTCGGACGAGAAGGGACAATGTGCATCTACAAGACACATTTACGTGTCAATATCCAGCTAACTCGAGCCGAGAGGGGGCATCGGCACCCCAGGTACATTTTACGGATAGAGCTTAGCCACCGTTGAGTAACTGTACCAGAGCCTGGGGGAGGGAGGAGGTTTGTCGAGAGATGAAACTTCCTAGAACCTCTATACCAATGGAGTCGATTATTCATCTATTAGAAGACGAAATGCCCCCATTGTCGACGACGATCAAATAGTGAGGAAGTGGAATGTATCCTTCTCTGGCGATAGGGGCCAGAGCATTGAGGCCTTCCTAGAAAGAGTTGAAACTTGCAGAGTATCAACAAGTTTAATTGAAGCAGAGGTGTTCCAAGCCTTGCCAGAACTCCTGAAGGGCTTAGCAGCCATGTGGTTTCGAGTGGAAAAGCATCGTTGGAACATGTGGTCAGGTTTCAGGACTGCTGCCCGTAGATGGTATGGAATCGGGCGAGGATATCAGCAGAGACTATTGGCTGAGGCTAATGCCAGGACACAGGGTGAAGATGAATTAGCAAGAAACTTCATCACCTGTCTCCTGGTTATTATAAAGAAAATGAAGCCGATTACTGCGGCATTGATGAGTTGCAAGAGATGGCCCGGGAAGCCGAATTAATTCTCGAGACGGAAAGATTATTTCGGCAACCACCACCTCCGGATCTCACGATGTTGCCGGAGGTGGCATATAAGGCTAAAGCCGTGAAGCTGGCTAAGCCTAAGATCTGGGGTAGAAAACAGGGAGCCGAACTGCTCCTCTGACAGAGTAGGCCCTACAGATCAGGCGATCCTAGCGGCCATTGCAAGACTGGAAGTCGGCTTGAGCGAGATTCGCAACAAGCAGGATTTTTGCTCCGCCAGCAATAAATACAAGCGAAAAACAAACTACCGTCAGGAAAAGCGAAAGCCTACACCGGAAAGGATAGGAGAAGAGAACAGAAAGTCGAGCATCTACCTAGGATAAAGAGAGGGGAGAGTCTAGTAGTGACCCTAATCGCAAACCTAAGCAACCAGCCGAACTGATTAACTGTTATGGGTGCGGCAGGATAGGTTATCGGCGCTCGTTCTGCCCAAATTGCTCGGGAAACGAGAGCAGGCGCGATTAGAAGGGCATAAATCCGCCGAGACCATGCAAGAGGCCCGGGAAGTGTCTGAAATGGAACGAAAACGATCAACTGGCTTGGTAGTGACCACTAGCCAAGTCAAAGTCGAGCCGAGGAACACCTCCCTGAAGGAGCTCGAATCCAGCTCCAACCAGATCCCCGTACAACCCGACGAGTTGCGTTGGTGGGTACAAGTGGGAATCGGAGGGTTTCGCATTCGAGCGCTGTACGGTACCGGAGCATCGAGATCTGTGATGGGATTGCTCGGTCTACAGCTAGCTACAGAATGCGGACGCACGTTTCGGCCAGCCTCTGGTCCAGGAGCCAGAGATGCTGGCAACCCCCTGCTCCACGTGACGGGACACGTAGATCTCCCGTTCGAGTTGGGCGGAGTTAAACGAGATGTGCTGGTATCGATTATACCAGACTTGGAAGTCGACTGCTATGTCTGTTCTAATTTCGTTCGTGCATTCGAAACTATGCATGACCCCGTAGAGAACAGGTTAATAGTGGGTAAATCCGGTCGAAGTATCGGACTAGAACTAGCTTGTATCTCTTCGTCAGATCCAAATGATCCGACTCGGATTAAGATCGCTTCTTTAGATACGATGAAAGCTTCTTCAGCAGGTCTAGCTGAGATAACGCTAGAAGAACATAAGCGTTTGCAAGCTCTTTTAAAGAGAGTCTTGCCACCGGAGGATGTCCCGCTCGGTTGTACAAGATGGGCTGAGCATGAGATAGACGTGGGCAACACTCGGCCAATCTGGCAAAAACAATATCCAGTCTCGAAGAAATTGGAAGAAGAGATGCACTGACAAGTTCGAGAGATGGTAGAGGCCGGATTGATCGAACCATCATCTAGTCCCTGGTCTAAATCCTGCCTTCATGGTGTCGGAAGCTGACAATAAACATCGCATGATGATGGACATGCGCAAAGTGAACGCGGCCGCAAAGGGAGATGCATATCTGCTGCCCAACCAGATCTTACGGAAGCTACAAGATGCCCGTTACATTTTGACTTTAGATCTGAGCAGCGCATATCATCAAATACCTATGAGAGAAGCGTCGTGTGAGATAACCGCGTTCACCGTTCCAGGCATGGGCCTTTTCCAGTTTAAAAGGATACCATATGGCCTGGCGAACGCAGGAGCCACCTTTCAGCGCATGATTGACCGAGTAATAGGTCCAGAATTGGAGCCGTACGCGTTCTTCTACCTAGACGACATAATCATCACTACAGAGACCTTTGGAGATCATCTGGTGATGTTAGAACGCGTATTGGCCAGGATCTATGAAGCAGGCCTCACTATCAACCGAGAGAAGAGTGTGTTCGGTCAAAATGAGTTGAAATATCTCGGAGTACTCGTCAACCGAGATGAATTTAGATCAGATCCGGATAAGATAGCACTGGTTATGCAATATCCCGAGCCTAAGAAACTTAAACCACTAAGGCGATTCCTCGGTATGGCATCGTGGTATCGGAAATTTCTTCCCGATTTCGCCTCGATTGCTGACCCTCTCACACGCCTAACAAAGAAAAACTTCAGGTTTGTGTGGGAAGAGGAAAAACGAGCCTTTGACCACATCAAGGCACTTATCGCGACAGCTCCAGTACTGCACCGGCCAGACTTTAGCTCGCGTTTCGTCATACAAACGGACGCCAGTGATGATGGTCCGGGATCCGCTTCGGTGACAAAGCGGTTTTGAACTCACTTACCTTCCCGTTATCGATGTACCTCTAGGAGGCGGTGCCTGCGGCTAACTGCAGCTGCTGAAAATGGTAGAGGGCGGTATTCGGGGAAGCATGCACGGATCGGGACCGCTAAATAAAACGCGTGACTCGACAATTAAAAATACAAGAGAAAACACTTTATTTCGTTAACTTTCGACACGGTGAATAACGCGTAGGCCGAGACTTTCCGTAACTCGCAATTGGCGGTACGCCTCGCCTGTACCCCCCGTCACGAAGAGGGTCGCTCGCAGGCAGTAGCAATATACAAATAAATCGCTGAGCCGTAACGAGACTTACGCGAGGCTGGCCAGCCATTGCACTTCAGGTGCCGTCCGCTCGTCCTTCTCGCGCTTCTCTCTCTCACTCTCTCTCTCTCTCTCTCTCTCTCTCTCTCTACTCTCGATCTCTCGATGCCGTCCAGGATCGCCGGAGGCACATCGGTAGCGGTGGTTGCCGACGTTGGGTCGCAGCGTCTCTCTTGGTTGCACTCGTGGAGGCACGTGCAGCTTCCTTTTTCTTTTCTCTCTCACTCTCTCTCACAGAACAAAACTATCACACAACTCGCACACCTGTTGCGCACTCGACGGTAGCTTACTACTTTCTGCTTGACTGCTCCGTCACCTCTCGTTCCGTGGCGCGCCGGTCGAGTTCGCTAGTCGCGGCTCTCGTACTTACCGCACGCGATTCGAATCCCTGCGCGGCCCGTGGCTTTATTGAGGCGCCCTACACCCCCCACCCAGATTTCGCGAACCCCGTACGCTATATCGAGGAAAGGGAGGGCGCTGAAATAAACTGGGTAAGTCGGGAGGTTGGAGCAGTATTCGCTTTATTTATCACTTAAATAGCCGGGCTGCCCCGGCTACATCTTAACCCTGCGGGGCGGGCTTTGACCTCCTAGCGTCCTTGGCGCCGGGCCTTCCGCAAACCGGGCAGAATCTTCTCGCCTTTGGTGGTGGCTCCTCGCGGCCTCCGACGGCGTGGGCCCCCTCCAACTCTTGCTCCCGGCGTTGGGCTGCCTCCAGGCGGGCTCGTACCTCCTCCTGCGCTTTCTCCTCGGCCTGGCGGGCGCTACGAGCTGCTTCCAGCTTAGCCAGGCGCTGGCGCTCGGCGTCCTCGGCTTCCCGCGCACGTTGTTGCGCCTCCCGGTGTTCCTGGCGCCAGGCAGCGGTGTGGCGCAGCTCTTCCCTCTTGTCTTCCACCCGTTGCTGCCAGGAGGCCGCTTCCGCTGTGGCGTGAGGGTGGTCCTGCAGCCACCCGTCTAGGACCCGGAACGTCGTGTCCCGGGCCTGGCTACTGGCCCGCTCCTGCCCCCGGGCCCGTTCGAGGATGGCCACGACCTCTGACCAGGAAGTCGCGGTGACAGGGCCTACCGGCTCGGTCTGGATGGCCACGCTGGTGGTGGTGCCGGGCCATCCGGCGCTTATCGGCTTCTCGGGCGTGGGGAGCGGGGCGCAGGGGTTGGAGACGGGAATCCCCGGGCTACTTCGGGCGTCGTCTCCTCCGACCTCGTCCCACTCCGCGATGGTCGGCGGCTCCCTCAGCGTGGATGCCGGCCTGGGCGATGGCGTCAGCCGCCGGCCCCAGGTCCATCTCCACCAGGTTGGCTAGGACCCTCTCCAGCACCTCCTCCGAGATCTCCAACATCTGGAATAAAAAAAGGAAATTTCGAATCAGGCGGGGAGTTGGGCTCGGGATAGTGAGGCTTAGTTGGCGGGGAGCCTGGGGAAGAAGCTATTAGGCCTTGCGGGGGCGTCTTCGTCCTCTCTTCGATTGGGGGGCCCCCTGGTCCCAGTGGGGTCGGTCCCCTACCCACCCCTCTACTCCCTGGAAGTCTTCCGCGGCCTCGCCGCAGAGGGATCGTTGCGGGCGGTTCTGCGCCGTTCCGGATGGGGTCGTTGACCCCTACTCGATCGACCGGGGGCTCCTCGCGGCCCCTCGGCGACGTCACTTCTAACGGGAGGTGACGTGTTATGTCGCTCCTTAAGGTAGGAGGCGACCATGGTCTTAAGCGTGCGGTTGGCTCGCTCTACGGGATTGGCT
>JAYJLV010105494.1:0-11686 GCA_036873485.1 Torymus texanus | reverse complement strand
AACAACTATAGCCGCTATACTTATATAGTCTCACGTTGACGCGCGCGCCGACGTGCACGTAAACAAACACACACACACACACACACACACACACACACACACACACACACATACACACACACACATACACACACGCACACGCACACGTACACGCATACACCCACACCCACACTCACACCCACACACACACACACACATTATGTCAGTTATGATTATATATATAGCTGATTCTCCATGAAATCGAGAAGTAAAAAAAATAGATTCTAGATTTCTGGTTAATTTTTTTAGATTTTTTAAAATTAATGTTTTTTAACTGTGTCATGTCAAAGTTGACAATTTTTTTATGTTCATCGTTATTAACAATTTGTCTAACTTAGACAATAAGTAAATTTTATTTACATATTTTTACTAATAATAACATTGGAACTTCACCACTGATTAGTACCATTAATAAATATTTGATTAAAAAATACTTATTTTACATTAAATTTTACAAAAAAGAAATTAAACTTATATAGATATATATAATATTAAATTTCAAGATAATGGGTTGTATATTTTAATTTTGCATTTAACCTTTACAGGACGAGGATTTAGGATCTTTGATCTCTCTAAGAAAAGGCATAAAAATGGTATCTAATATCGCTAAATGGTTACGGGTAAAGTGACGATCATGGATCAAGCCAGTATACTGACTTTCCCGTCCTTTAAAGGTTAATTTATTTTTGTAGTTTTCTTTGTAATTTTGACAATTTCTGAAGTTGATAATTTTAGAATTTTTTTATATTTTGCCGATTTTGATTAATTTATAACTCCCCAGGGAAACATTTTTCACGATAGACATGAAAGTAGTTTTTTTTTTGTAAAATTTTATCAGTTTTTCGATAAAGGTACTTTCCAATTGTACGTAAATGCTTTCACTACATATATTTTTATTTACTTATTAATTTTATTTTATTTATTTATTTAATAAGAGTTCAAAAACAAGCAATTTTAATCTACATATATATACATAAATATATAAGATACAAAAATACTTCCCGTAGAGTGTTACGGGGTGGTTTCATGTATTAAGACACAATTCACCAATGTGTCTTAACGGTTCAATTCCGTATCTCTCGGTTCAACTCTCGGAGTTACATCAGCCAGATTAGACAACAGATGCTACAACGTCGTGCAATGTTAATCTAATCTCGTTTCTTACCGTACAACACGCAAGTAGTTGACTTGCGCTTTTATTTCTCACCAGTGACTCGAACTCACCTCTAGTCACTTTTTTCGTGTGCCCGCTACTCAGTTTCTCACGATGCACTTTTTCTAGTGAAACGACCGCGGAGGCGGCAGGGACCGGGGAATGGTTAGAACGCGAATTAATAAATCGTTCGGTTAGACTAATTAACAATAGGTGAGGTTTATTAACAGACTGAACAAATAGATAGAAATAAATAATTGGATACACGTAATTACTACCTAGCGGTGCGCCAGCACAATGTGCGTAACGTCAGCAGTTCCGAAGACTGACGTCACACCTACATAGTTATTCGCCGTGCATGCGTGATAATATACGCCACGTGTACACGGTATTTTACGTTGCGCACTTGCTGTGTCATACGGCAAGTGTATAGAGAAATAGGCCGCAGCAATCGCTGCGTGACACACACACACTTGATTGAGTGCGAGATAGAGGGAGAGAGCAGGCTATACTGCCACGTCGTCCGCGCACTTACTGCGCGCACTTGCCGGTTACAAGCTGCCGGAAAGTTCAACCAGAGATTAGTAGAGAGATTGCCAGCACCTGTCTAAAAAGTTTGGCAACTTCGTGCGCATCCGACTTCATCCGTCCGAAGCGGAGTGGGGGAAGCGGCGGAGAAGGCTGCGCTCGGTGCATGCATATCGAATATGCATATGCCAGAGCGGCCGGGCGCGCCCGACGTCACATATTTCTTGGGACTGTTTACCTCAAGCCAAACAATACGACGACCGAGCGGCCTGCGCTTAATAATCCCCGTTCTTTATTTAGTTTAATTTAATTTTTTATTTTAAGTCTGCACACATGCACGTTAATAAATTTAAATGATTTTACGGGTTTTTTTCAGAGATATTGTAGCAGTATGTTACTTTAAATTTGGTTGTATAATAGAATTGAAATTTTACTTTTAATTCATAAATTCTTTTTAAGAGAATTGTATGCTCTTTATCTTAATTTGTATAATTTAAATATATATTTTCAGTTTTTTTTCTATTTCGACTGGCAACTATGTTATGTATTTTCTGTGTAATGGGCCATTGCTCGTCTATTGTTTTAAATAAATAAATAAAAATAAAAAAGAATGTTGTAAAAAATTTGGATTAATAAATTGCGATTTTTTCATTTTTTAAATTTATTTCCTCGAATATATTAATTTTTCTTCTAGTATATGAGAGCGTCCACCAGAAACCAGCTTCGCGTGTCACGGTTATCACGGTACTCTTCATAACATGTCGACTTCTCGCTCTCTCGTCGGTACTATACCCACTCGACAGTCTGCTCTATCCTGACTAATCATGACCTGCTTCTTCTCCGTCTATCTTGATCGAGCTCCGCGCGGTGCGCTATCGATCACGATCCGAATAAGCGCGCGAGATTCGAATCTCGCGACGCTGTATATAGGTTTATTCGGACCTTATACCAGCGCCCGTTACAGTAGTAAGTCGGTTTATATTACTTTCTTTAGAATTAAGCATTTATTTCAAAATAGCCAGCATTCAATACCAGGTTATAACTATAGTATTCATTAATAAAGATGTTTTTAGCGTACCATGAAAAAAGATAAAGCATGGTTTATATATTATCCTAAATAATTTGAAGGTATTATTTAGTTGATAATGTTCTTTTTTAACAGGTTGAGATGATTTAAACCTGTGCGGAAGGACTACTTTCATCTAATGGGCACTGCATTTGTATTGTTCATTAAAGGATACAATAGAGAATGAAGAAAATAGATTGGTAAGTCATTTTAGAACCTACACAGAGTTATAGAAAACTCAAACTTTAAACTTGATTTCTGAATAACTTGTTTTTTCTATTTACAGGGTCATTGCCGCAGGATTTCTTTTTAGCCATACATGGCAACGGTCTAGGAATTTAGGAGTACCTTCGAAATAGTGCTGGTAATGGATAATGTTAGCTACTTTTTCTAAAAAGGCCTTATAAAAAAAGTTAAATAAATTTACAAAAAAACATTAAAATTTTAATAAAAAAAAACATTAAAAAATCAGATTTTTCATTAAAAAACAAGTTTAAAATAATTTTTCAAGAAAAGTAGCTCACATTATCTATAACTGATATAACAACAAAGGTGTTCCTGCGTAGTCAGACCCATGTCTTGTTCAGTTGAAAAAATTTCCTACGGCAATGACATGCAGCTTTTAATTTAAAAGGGTTTGATACATTGTATGAGCTGCAATGCCAGAATCTGAAACACCTGCATAATTTAGTCTTAAATTACAGGTAATAATGATATCTTAATGATAAAAGAAATTTGAACCCTCAAAATTATATATAGACTTTCTTATTAATGAATTTATTGACAAGCTTTTTTTCAGATTCAACCATGGCTTGTCCTCTTAATACGGCATTCATCGGTTTCCCGACAGAAATTATAACAATCGGGCCGGATTTTCATGCCTAAATTAAGCATGAGACTCATAATATTTGTTAGGCCATCATTATAGATACTTACAGCAATAAATACTGCAGTATCGAACCCGTGTTTTCCACTGGAGACTGATTTCGAAGCCATCGACCACATCATCGCGTTCAAACTTTCATTGCTATTTTGCGAATAGCCGTCGAGGCAACGCGTAAGCAAATCATCTGTCGATATTTCGGCGTAAATCGGAGAAATTGCCTTGTATACTTTATCCGATAGTGCTGGTTAATTTTTGTAATTCAGATCTCCAGTGGCCTGTGCCTTTTGCCTCGAGCACCACGAATCTTCTCCGCGCGGGAATTTATCGTGCTTCGGCTCCTCGTCTGTCGACAGCTTATGATCTAGTGTTGCGTAGACTTCGTTGCGCATTTATTTTACTGAATCATAATTTCTATGTATTGCCAATCCGTAGTAAATTGACAATTCGTCTATTAGTTTCCCAATCAGCTTGCCCTTTCCTCCGAGACCGTTTGTCTTTTTTTTTAAATTATATTATATTAATACAAAAGCGGTCCGCCAGAAAGCGCTACCTGACAAATGCATCGTGCTCGTCGAGCGGTCCGAGGCGCTGCGGCAAAATGGATATTTCAACCTTTTCTATATTATTTTCTACTATAATGCCAACTGGGGAACATTTTGATGATAGTAAAGTACAGTTTAAGCAAAAAAAAAAAATACATTTTTTCAAAATCCTAGAGTGGTGTTACCCCTTAAGACAGACTTTTAGGCAGACATTAGGCAATACATTGAATACGACTTACATAATAATACGTTGAGCCAATCTTAGACAGACTATTAGCCAGCATTTCCGTCAGGCTATCAGCCAGACATTTAGCCAGACTTTATCCAGACCTTAAACTAGTCTATACGCCAGACTTTTAGCCAGAATATAAGCCTGTATTTTAGCGAGACTTTAAGCGAGAGCTTAAGCCAGTCTTTAAGGCAGTCTTTTAGGCAGACTGCCATACATTGAGTCAGACCTACATTCAAACTTTGAGCTAGTCTAAGACAGACTATTGTCCAGCATTTTGTCCAGACTTTAAGCGATACTATAAGCTAGACTGTTAGACGGGCTTGAAGCAAGACATTCAGCAAAGGTCTTAACTGGACTTTACGACAGACCATAACACAAACTTGTCGCCAGACTTACAGCTAGACTTTGAGCCATACTTTCAGCCAGACTTTTAGCCAGGCTCGAACCAAGTCTTTAAGCCAAACTTTCAGCCAGACTTAAAGCCAGCCTTTAATCCAGACTTTTAGTCAGGCTCAACCCAAGACTTTAAGCCAAACTTTCAGCCGGACTTCAAGCCGAATTTGCAGCTAGACTTGTAGCCGGACTTTATGGGAGAATTTTAGCCAGGCTTTAAGACCGACTTTACGGACAGCCTTTAAAACAAAATTTTCCCTAGTCATAAAACCAGGCTTGCGGCCAGACTATAAGCTAGCGTTTTAGACATACTTTGAGCCAGACACAAAAGTGGGCTGTAAGCTAAACTTTAAGATAGACTTTAAGACAGACTATTAGTTAGGTTTAAAGCTCGTCTTTGACCCAGACATAAAGCCAGACTTTGAGCAAGATACTGAGCCAGATTTTGAGCGAGACTTTTAGGCAGAGTTTTTGCTATCATTTTAGCAAAGGCTTACAGGCAGACTATTAGCCAGCTTTAAGCCAGACTTCGATCCAGACATTAAACTAGACTGTAAGCTAGACTTTAAGTCAAGTATAAGTCAATATTTCAGCTAGACTTTAAATGAGGGCTTAACACAGTCTATAAGACAGATTTTTAGGCAGACATTAAGCCATACGTTGAATCATACTTACATTCAAACTTTGAGCTAGTCTAAGACAGACTTTTAGCCAACAGTTTAGCCAGACTCTCAGACAGACTTTTAGCAAGACTTAAAGCGATATTTTAAGCCAGACTCTAAGTCGGGCTTTAAGCAAGACTTTAAGCCAAACTTTAAGTTAGACTTTACGACAGACTATAAGACAGACTTTCGCCGGACTTCCAGCAAGACTTGCAGCCAGAATTAAAGCCAGACTTGCAGCCAAACTTTTAGCCAGACTTAAAGCTAGACTGTTAGACTGTTAGCTAGGCTTAAAGCTCGTCTTTAAATCAGACATAAAGCCAAACTTTGAGCAAGATTTTGAGCCAGACTGTGAGCAAGATATTGAGCCAGACTTTGAGCTATACTTTGAGCCAGACTTTTAACCAGAGTTTTTGCTAGCATTTTAGCTAGGCATTCAGCTAGACATCAAGACAGCTTTAAAACACACTTAAAGTTAGACTTGTAGCTGAAGTTTTAGCAAGCATTTTAGCTAGAATTTAAGTCAGGGCTTAAGCCAGTCCTTAAGACATACTTTAAGGCAGACATTAGGCAATACATTGAAGCGACTTTTAGCTAGCGTTTCAGCCAGGCTATCAGCAAGAATTTAGCCAGAATATAAGCGATACTTTAAGTCAGAATTTAGCCAGAATTTAAGCGATACTTTAAGCCAGACTCTTAGACGGGCTTTAAGCAAGTCTTTAAGCCAAGCTTTCAGTTAGATTTTAAGACAGACTATAAGACACACTTTTCGCCAGATTTAAAGCCAGGTTAGAACCAAGACTTTAAGCCGAACTTTCTGCCAGTCTTTACGGCAGCTTTCAAGCCTGCCCTTCAGCGACACTTAAAGCATCGTCATTTTGGATTCATCTTAAGCGGCAGTGCTAGACAACGTTTTGTCTGCCCGACCACACCAGTGCAACTCATTGTGGTTTTTAAAAGCAACGGATTTCTCTTCATCAGTGTGACTTGTACATCAAAGTGTCTTAATTAAAGAATAACATCAGAGACATTTGAAATTAAAGTGAATTATAATTGTGCCAAACTTGTAAAGATATTAGTGTGTTTAATAAATTGACCTAGCATCTATCTTATCTAAATTACGTGTCAGCTAACTAATTACTACACTCACTGCCCGTTATAAATTCTAACATTAAGAAAATATTAATATTAATATAATCACCACCAGTAGAAATGGTCATCAACCGTAAGCCGTTCGTTCACCCAATCGTTAGTAATAAATATCGCTTATTTGGTTAAGTAATTATTTTTGCGGTTGGCCAACGAATGATTAATATTAAAAATCACAAAAGAAAATAATTTACATAATTTATATTTTAAATAAAAATATTCACAGTTGTATTCATAGAATGTTATAAAATTAGAGATACAGTATTTTATTGAACACTAGTAGATTTAAATTAGTAAACTTCTAATTTAATTTGATGTTAATTTATAGATATATGTGATTCTTTGGCGAAAATAAGGGTATGTGATGGCGGCCTGATTGGTCTATATTGCAACCTAAAACCCTAAAACATATGTAATTACTAGGCAACGTTTTTTACGCCTATATTCTTTAGAGCATTCTTTACTTTGACTTATATTAAAAATCCCAAAAACACAAAAAATTAATGGAATGAATCATAATCATTTGCACTGCTCGGTTTTTGAATGCGCATGTTTAGTACTTCATTGACCAATTTAAGTATACGCGTTATAGTGAAGTGAAGCTACGTGATCCCATATAGTGTGAGTCTGTGGAATTAATCGTATACCTATGTGCGCTTATTCTCACTGGCAGCAAATCGAAGCGCAAGCCGCGTATTATGATATTTTTAGCTTTAAAATAATTTTATTCACAACTCCACAACAATATATTTATCTTTTATTACTTTTTAGAACTAAATCGTTTTTACATATCTACATTTTGTATTTATTACTGTTTTTGTTTCATAAGTTATTAAATGTTTAATTATCGATAGTTCACCAACCGTTGAGTAACCATTGATCAATCTTTTTGTTATTCGTCGGCCCAAAGAATTGACTAACTGTAAGTAGACATGTCATTCTGGTTGGGTTATTTTCTAGCAGGGCATTTAAGTACTATAAGTTTTTATGTTTTTATTACGATTCCATTTTAATTTATTCGTTTTATTAATTATTGGATTAACTGACAAAATGAAAGTTAGAAATTTTTCTTTTTTTCTCCCTTTTCTATTATTCTAAATAAGCTGGAACTCCAGTAAATTTCCTCAGCAACACATTCGTTATCTGTCAAGACCATCCAAACTACCATATGGTACGCTTAGTTGAGAGGCAGCTGAATTGATAGCGCAATATAAAAGTGAAGACAGAAATAATAAAACAAGAAATATTACAAGAAATTGAAGAATTAGATGTAGAAAATAAAAAAGGTAAAGAGCACAACGATACTATATATGAAGACCTAAGTGAAGTAGAAACACTGAGAATAGGAAACAACCTATTGAAACAACTACTCAACGAAGTACAAGGAAAAAACCAAATATTGAACGAGTTATTAACGAAAGAAAAACTAAACAACAACAACAGTTTCTACATCGTAAAAAACAAAACTTATGCAGAATCCCTAACACATACACATACTAAACCGAAAAATAAAAAAGTGCTTAAACTAGTGATCAAGAAAACAAACAATATGGATAACACAAACTTAGACGAAACAGTGCTTAATTATCTATCGAAATACAAAACAGTTCAAACAAAAAAAGTGATTAGCATAAATAAAGACACAGTGATAGTCAATTTCATGAATGACGAAAGTGTAAATAAAATCGAAAACACGCTAATAAACGTAATAAAAGAAAATTTCAAAATCGAAAAAGAAGAAATAAAGAAACCAAGAATAAAAGTGGTTGGAATTGAAAAAGTTTTCAAAAGCAACGATGAAATAGAAGATGACATAAACCAAAGAAATCGCAGAGAAATAGGAGAAAACTGCAAAGTCTTACATAGTTTTTCATGTGCAAATAATACCTATAATCAGTGCAATAGTAGAAGTTACATCAAATATTTACAAGAACATCAAAGAAAATAGAAATTAATTGTTTATAGGATATCAAAACTGCAAAGTTTATGATATCATAAACACAAATCCTTGCTACGAATGTTCTAGATTTGGACACGGTGGCAAAAGGTGCAAAAACAATAAAACGTGTTACAAGTGCGCGGGAGACCACACAGCTACAGAGTATAAAAGTGACTATCTAAAGTGCCCAAATTGTGACTATAATAACAAAACATACAAAACAAATTACAATACCAACCGCAGTATCATAGATAGTGAACTTTGTGAAATCTTAAAAAAGAAAATTAAAAAATACATCAAATCAACTGATTACCCACTACATCTACTTACCAGAGATTTCGGTAAAGCAAAGAGCAACAATAACAGGCAAACAACAACAAAACAGACAATAAAAGAAGAAGAAGAAGAAGACCAGACGGTAAGAATCGTAGCTGCCTTATCAACAGATAAACCGATTTCTCCAAATACAACAAACAAGCAGGATACTGTTAGATTTACAAATCTACCTATAATTGGACCAACAAGAAGAAACAAATAGAAATAATGGAAGATATAGAAGAAACAATAAACAAAGAAATTAAATTAGCACAATAAAAGATCTAAATAAACAATTAAGGTATAATAAAAATATTATACTATGTGTAAATATAAAAATCTTAACCCAAAATTACAACAAACTCTTAGTTTTTCTAAAAAGCCTAGAAACAAAACCAAGTATAATAATTTGTACGGAAACCTGGAACTTAAAAAATTATGCAATATACAACATAAAAGGATATAAAATTTTTTACAACACTAGCCAAAATGATGGTGTAGTTATATACATAGATGATAATATAATAGAAACAAGAGAAATTACACAAATAAATAATCTAAAAATATAATCTATAAACTCCAAAATCACACTAGAGAACAAAGAAGAAATCTTAATATCATCAGTGTATATATGTCATAACATCACGAAAACTGAATTTGTAACAAATATAAAAACATTTGTAACACACAATGGCAAAAATAACACCAATTTATAAAAATAACGAAAAGCACTTACCAACTAATTACAGACCCATTTCACTTATTTCAAACATTGCAAAAATTTTTGAGAAATTTGTACACAGTAGACTGTTAAGCTTTTTCAACGAAAACAACATCATCTCAAAAAATCAATTTGGTTTTAGGAGAAACAAAAGTACAAAAGATGCACTAAACCTAATAACAAATATGATATACAATCAACTTGATTCTAGTGAACCAATCGCAATTACTTTCTTAGACTTAGCAAAAGCATTTGATACAGTGGACCATAAGATACTGTTACACTCACATAGACATATAATAAATAATAATAACTATTATTATAAAAGAATAACGTATGTTTATTTAAGAACATAAACACATACAATAAAACGTGTTATCAACAAACAATGTCTCGAATCGACTACCTAACCCAAATCGAGAATAACAAACTAGTCGCTTAGCAACGCTTTTGTTCTTATGTTCGATGATGGTAGACGAACACATAACATTATTCCCGCTTCTTTCAGATTGTCGTCCCGACAATCTTAAGATCAAAGAAAGAGAAGGTGTCTTCTTCAAGCGGGCTGATCCTTGGTTCACCCGACCAAAAGGGCCCGTCTCTTGAAGAATAATTCTCCTCTTCCAAAACCGAATCAAAATGGC
The DNA here is from genome assembly GCA_036873485.1 of Torymus texanus. NCBI lineage: Eukaryota > Metazoa > Arthropoda > Insecta > Hymenoptera > Torymidae > Torymus > Torymus texanus. Next base: position 1,417 of record JAYJLV010105494.1, on the reverse strand, counting down.
ATCATCTTTAAGCGGGCTGATCCTTCGCTCACCCGGCCAAAGGGCCCGTCTCTTGAATTAGTCCATCTTGAATTCTTGAAATCATCTTGTAATCATCTTGAAATCTTTTTGAAATTGTCTATTTTTAAACGGGTTGATCCTTGACTCATCCGGTCAGAGGACCCGTCCCTTAGAATGTAGAATCGTCATTTTTGGGTTGGGTATCATCGTGTTATCATCGGTGGGTAATTCTTGGATACAAGTGGGGAGTTGGTACACCGTGGTACCTCACCTCTGCCCTGCCCTGGCATTTGCCCTGTCTCTCACGGAAAAAACCACGGCTCAAAATAACCGTGAGTAGAGCAGAAGAAATTACCTATCGTGATAGGTTGCCAATCGATCAATATGAATGATCTTCTTTTTGTATTTTGGTGTCTTCTGGATGCAGAAAACGACATCATTAATCTTCTTGACAATTTTATAAGGTCCTTTCCAATCACTTTGGAGCTTCGGAGTCCTTCCTTTCACTCGGCGAAGATTATACAACCAAACTTTTTGTTGTTCTTGAAAGTTGGCATCTCTGGATGTTCTGTCATAGGTTGTTTTCGAATGTTTAGAGGAGCGGAAAATGTTCTTTCGAACTGATTGGTGAATTTTACAGATGTTGTTTTTGAGTTTCTGAACGTAGCAGCCATAGTTAGGACAATCCTCTTCTTCAGGAGGACATCCGCGTATCAAATCCAGAGGAAGTCTCAAGTCTGTACAGGTGTACATCTTTGCTGATGTGACCCCAGTTGTTGCGTGTACCAATTTTTTTGGTTGTCTGTTATGTATTTGGATAAGTATTCGAGTATTGTTCTGTTTTGTCTTTCTACTTGACCATTCGATTGAGGGTGTATAATGGTGTTGCCCTAGTCTTTCGAATTCCTAATAACTGAGACAGTTCCTTAATTAGTTTGGAGTCAAAATTACGACCTTGATCTGTGTGAACTTCCAGAGGAACTCCATGTCTACATACGATTTCATGAACAAATACTTCAGCAATAGTCTTTGTTCTCGTATTAGAGAGACTAAAAGCTTCTTCCCATTTAGTAAAGCAATCTGTGATAACTAAGAGATACCTATTTACTAAAGAAGAAATCGGGAAAGGTCCTAAAATATCCATTTGGACTCGATCAAAAGGTAATCCTGCATTATAGATTCTCATCTGATGGTGGCCTTTATCTGATGGACCTTTCTTTGCAATACAAACTGAACAAGATCTACACCAATTTTCAACATCTTTTTACAAGAAGCCCAATAAAATCTTTTACGAACTTTCTGTAACGTTTTATTAACAACAAAATGACCACCGGAAGGATAATCATGGGCTTCTTCTAAAACAGTGTTGACATAATTTCTAGGGACAACTAATTGAAGAACTTTTGTTTTGAAGTTA
>JAYJLV010105483.1:0-11687 GCA_036873485.1 Torymus texanus | reverse complement strand
GAGAGAGAGAGAGAGAGAGAGAGAGGGAGAGAGAGAGAGAGAGAGAGAGAGAGAGAGAGAGAGAGAGAGAGAGAGAGCTAAAATGACATGCGCGACTCGCGCTACGGCCTTTCTCACGACTATACACGACATTCCTCTCTCTCTCTCTCTTTCTTTCTCTCCGCACTTCCGAATCGACGTGGGGGTATAACCTCAACTCTTTCACGAGATGGCTATCCTCTCTCTCTCTCTTGGTATGTCTCCGCATGGAATTTACGATCTCTGGTGCTGTACTTATACACCAACGTGCGCGTAGTACTATCTCTCGGTCCGTGAGGATGTGTCTCGAGGCCGTGTGCAAGCACTCGCAGAAGAGAGAAGAGAAAGATCCGCCGGTAGGATAAGAGAGCAACGTATATATATACAGACATATATACACTTGGATAAAGTGTATGTATAGTATAGACACGGGGATCGGTAAGAATCAAGGAATGCGACTTTGAATTACGCGCTACGGTAGCGCGCGCAGAAAGAAAGAGAGAGGAACGAGGTCGAATGTGTATGTATATATGTATATGTACGTATACTTGTGCGTATAAGCTGCTTCCGGGTTTTGTAAATGCAACGATGACGAGGAGGAGGCGGAGGAGGAGGAGTAGGAGGTTTAGCGATCGAGGCGCGGCTGCGGTGCGTTCATTGACGTTAACTCGGCCCATTCATTCAGGAGACTATATAGAGTACTCGCTCGTTGCATGCAGCACCGAGAGAGAGAACATGCGGCGCGACATCGGTCAGCTGCATGCGCATAAGATTCGCTCGCTCGTGTATATATATGTGCATAGAACAGCACCGAGCTGACAATTCATTCGTCATGTTATATTAATTTCAACGTCGACATTAACATTTTTACCTTAAGTGTCGAAACCAATTTTTTGTTTCGCTATAATAAGCAAAACTGTATAGGCATTTCTTCGAAGAACCGATCCGTATATGCGAAATAAGACGAACACGCGCGAGAGTATCAAATTCACGCTGAGACAGCACCAAGACAATGTACTATATATAAATCGACACGTGGGTGTAAGAGAGTGAGTCGAGTCATCGTGTATGTGTAATAAGCCAAGCCCGCATTAACACCCGCACAATTAACCGTGAGGGCCATGTACGCAATGCGTGTACGTGTCTTTTTCAGTGGTCGCGTCAAGAGGTATAATATACATGAGTTCATGACGAGTGGGTTGTATGAGGGTTAAATGGTACACGTCGTATATATGTATGTATAAGTGGAAGGATCATGATGGTTGATTGGGAAGTGAGCAGTGTGGATTTGGGTTTTATTATAGAATGTGTGATTGGTTAGAATTGAGACTGATCCGTGCTTATAGATTAATAACAAATTGACACTACAATATCTCTTCTACCACGCAACCACCGAAATTTTCTCAAACCCCTTATACACGCATACTCCTTCAACAACCAATCCACTTATATACCTACATCCTGCATCATAATCCCTAACAATTCACGCTACAATATCTACACACCCACAGCAAAATCTGAAAAATCACTACCCATCAACTACACCATCCCTTTCTTCTCCCAAAAAAAACTCAGTTCCATATCCATCACCGACATCTCTCTCCACTATAACCTCTCACTCCTTCATCTCTCCGCTCCGCAGCAGCAGCAGCAGCAGCAGCAGCAGGACATCCGGTCGTTCCACCACGGGTCGACGTCCCCCGCGTGTCGCTCACTACTCTCTCTCTACACATATATATACAGTACGCACGCATACACTCTTCATATACGCCCGGCAACTGGCCAGATCGCGTCGTCCGCGACGTTATGGCGCGGTTGCAAAAACCCTGATGCTGCAGTGCGACTACGACGACGACGACGACGATGGCAGCAAGGTTTTTATACTATACTACTACTACTATTACTAACGCGTTGAAGACGTTGTACTATACTTACTTGGCGCGCTATATAGGGAGCAGAGTTGTAGTAGTAGTAGTAGATATAGATGATGTGAGAGGTTGAATCAATCCGCCGAGAGATGAGTTCAGGTCGAGTAGTGAGTGTAGAGAGAGAGAGAGAGGATTTATCGCTGCGGTATGTATGTATACTACTACTGCAGTGGGATTATATGTGAACCCGGGAGTATACCACCAAAAAGTTAAAAACAAAAAGGAAAAATAAGTGGTAATGTGGAATATCAGTGTGGACATGGTTGACGATTAAATCTACGTACTTTCAAAATCCAGCAGCTGTACCATATCTATACTCTCACCTTATATATACTCCCACACACATCGAGCAATTAATAACTCCACCGTTCGCGTAAGTGCACACCTACATATATATAACTGTACACCTCTCGCGACGATTCGTCACTTCCCGGTCTCTCTCTTTCTCTCTTATACACGCGTGTGTTTATACTGCATTGCACGACTTCCTCGTTCGTTGCAATTCGCAGTGTGTGCTTATATAGTACCTATACAACGAGATACAAATCTTCCGGTCCACATTTCACTCGCACGCATTCTCGTAGTATGGTGTGATAAAGATCATTGAACGTTGTCATGTGTATATATAGATGTGTATTATATATAATACATCGACAAAACGGGACACGCGCGGATTTTATTTTTGCGGTGTCATTAGGTGACGGTAACGGTGGTAGGGTGGTTGCGGTTGGTTGTTATCGTGGGTGCGATCATTATGGTTGTGTATTGTATGGTGGTAGAGAGATTTTATTAGTGTGTAATTGGTGGTGTGTGCGAAGAGATTTTTTTTAGATAAATATAGATGTGGATCGAAGTTGATGCGGAAAGTGATTTTTGGTGATAATAAATAGGGTATATGTAACGATAAGATGTCGCCAATGTCACTTTATTATTGACTAATTGTAGAGATTGTTAAAGAAGATATGATAACTATACATTGATATATGAGTCTACGATTAAAAAAGTTCATGTTAAATTTATCTAGAAAATCTTGTTAGCTGTACAGAACTGTTATAATATTTTATTTTTATATAACCGCACCAACCAAACCTTCTTCGTAGAAACCGAACAAAATCATAATCGGAATCACATACATAACCTTTTCCCAACGATCTCCGCGTATTACTTCCACTTCTACAATATTTTTTCAACGCGACCAAGCACACATACATACAAGAGCATAGTTTCATATACACATCCAAGCGTTCACGACACAATATCGTTATAGACTCAACTCTCGACTTTATATACGTACACTCGTACAAGAATCATGCATTGTTTCCAGCGGCGCTCGCGTGTATATATATACCTCTTGACTCCCTCGTCAAACTGGTTTTCTAACGGCGTGGCTTTTATTTCATTTTCGGCGGCGGCGGCGTGGTTTGAACGATGCCCGTATAAATAAGGGGGGGGGGGACTTTTGATGTGTTTCTTTTCTTTTCTTTCGTTCAAGGCAGTATAAGGCAATGGTGTAATGAGTGGTTGGGTTTTGTTAGTTGGTTGATTGGTTGTGTGTTCGTGTAGGCGTGTGGCTAAGGTGGAGAATAGAAAAAGATGACGATAGGGTTGAAGTGTACGTTTGTATGTATATGGATGTAGTTACGGTAAATATTTGAATAAATTATGTTCTTTTGGGAATAGAAGTTGAAAAGGTTTGGTTTCGTTGTTTAAACAATTATATATTTGATATTTTAATAAGTAATTTTCTTGTTTTATTATAATAATTATTGGAACAAAGTTTCCACAAATAGTGTTTTATTTATTATAGAAAGAAACCATCGAAACCTTTTCTACTCTACACATAACTTTACCTCCAACACTATCTCCCACGACTAATATTTACACTAAAAGAGCGCCAGGCTCGAGAAATAATCCTCGCGTTGAGAAACCTGCAAATCACCACTGATTATACATTTAACTCGGCACGAACCTTCTACTCTATCTCTATCTCTATATATATAAACGGTCATTCTAGCATGCACAAGTCACTGTTGAACTCACGTCGCTTACGCTGATGAGACATGACGAGTAGAATCATCATCAAATGTAGATTTTCACGGTCGCTCGTTTAGTTATATATATGTAAGAGCCAATTTTCGAGGGTGAATAATCGAAAAATTTATGTACGTATACACTTCCACCATAGCACCGAATGACTATCGGTTAATAAAAATCAAGCTCTCCTGAAATAATCGTACATAATATATATACGTGAAAAAATAAGAAACTACACGATTTTTTCTTTCTACACTTAGCTTCGTTGTGAACAATACACACGCTTGGCGCGCACGTCTCTTATCTCACCGCAACGGTGGACTTCGAGAGCACGCGACCGCGGAAAAGCGATGGTTATCTATATACACACCTATATACCTGCTATACTCGTACATGTATGTGTGTATGTACAAGGGAGAGAGAAAGGGAAGAGCAAACGACCGCGCGCGAACCGATAAACCACGTCGCGGTCACCGCGGGCGGCACGCGGCTCTTATCGCTCGACATGCTTTTCGCGAACGCGGTTGTATACCTATACACGCCTGCAGTTCTGATTGGTGTAAATTAATATAGAAGCTGGTATGCGTGATGATGTTGTGGGCTGATTGATTTGTGAACGATTTTTGGTGTGATGTTTGTGGAGTTGATAAGTGGATTGTTTGGTGGTTTATGAGTTGTTAAAATTAATGCTAAAAGATTGTTGGAGATACTTAAATTAAAGTATTGTACTGAGGAATATATTTCCATAGTATTTGACAAATTCAAAGAGAGAGAGAAATTCCGTCCAACTGTTCATTTAGGAGCTTATATAGGAACAATGAATCTCTTTGCCTTGAGTCTCTGTTTATGCAGTCCTATTATGATTCCAATCGAGATGATTGACTTTATAACCTTTTCAATAAAGGCTGTAATACTTAAATAACTCTATACTGCGTCAAATCTTAACTTAAAGCAACAAAAAGCAACATAATTTTACCGTTTAATAACTTAAAAATCACATTTTACGGTTTCTCAAGAACCTTTTTTCTTAAAAATTTCCTTTTAAAATACTCCCATCCACTATTCTCTTCGTACCTTTCTCAAAAAAAGAACCACAACACATCGCGAAATATATTTCTCACAGCACGCAAATCAAGAAAATTCGTGTCTCCCGCGATTTGACGCGTATACCTCACGCAAATTACGCATGAATTATTCACGACTCAACCGGGTCCATATATACATATACGCGCGTGTGTCAGTGGAGAGGCAGCTTGATAAGAGAGAAAGCGAAAAGCCAACTCGAGGGAGGAAATAAATAACGGGAAGCTGCCGTACCGTCGCTATAAGGCGTAGAATATAGGGGAATATGAAATGATAATATAAGAAGCGAAAATTGAGATGTTTCGCTCTCGGATTTTCTTATTTACATCGTGTAATCTTACCCTTTTGAGTGTTGCGCGCGTTTTGCACTATGGTAAAATCGTTCTCGAGGTATTAGCGAACGACGAGAGCAGTGGTGGTTTGCATAATGTTTATGGTGGTTGGTGAGAGATTCTGCGTGTGTCTCTCACTCTCTCTGGGGTGAATGAAATGAATTATAATTTTCAGATTTTCGATGTGACTCTTGGGTTCGTTGAGAAGTGAGGAAATCATGTATATAAGCGAGGGCTTTTTAGTTTATTGGTATATAAGAGGGTTTTGATCATGTTGTTTTCTCGGTCTCTTGAGAAGTGAGAGGTATATAATTAAATACCACTATAGTAAAGCGAGTTTTTAAATGAAAGCTAAATGTACTATAAATTCCGTTTTACCGTCGTAAATATATTAATACTAAACAAGATTCAAGTGCACAATAACCATGGGTTATTGTTAAGTTGCCGTTCATCAGTTGTCTAATTGCTACTGATATATTCTCTGATTTTAACGAAATTTACAATAAAATTATATCCTATTGCAGAACCTAATAATTAATTTTTTATTCGTCTCGACCGATATGCTACATATACCCGCAGTTCTACAGCGTTATACAATCCCGCGTCTCGTCAATCAACCGTCGCTACGAGTTTAGCGTTTCGCTAAAAAGTTCGCCGACGCTTGTAATTATGCGTATGATGGATTTTCCCCCCTTTTGTGCGCGTGTTATATATACTACATTCTCTATAATTATACTCGATGTGCGAAAACGCACGACGACGGTTCATTTTTTTGGATGATTATATGAGTTCGCGAACTGTCTATCATTAATTATAACGAAAAAAAAGAGTATGTTTCTTAAGAAAATGATGTTAGGTATTATTAACATCTACCAGGTACACACTCGTATATATGTATATACATTTACAACACGAAGTTACGTAATATTATAAAGACACACGCAAAGAGGAAGAAACACCGGAAATAATCAAATAACGCGTCAAAATCCTCGCAAATCACTCGGCAATTTTCATCAACGACCTTTCGTCACGCGTTCTATGTGTGTGTGTCACGGGTGGAATAAAAAAAAAACACACGCTAACAGGATACAAAAAAAAATTTAATAAAAGTCACCGTCACGCATTGTAGCTACCACTGTAATATATATACGACAAAATTCGGCTATACCACGTGGAGTAGAAGATAAAATGAACGTGATATATGGGGTCACGTGCGGATTTTTGCGTTTGATGAAGGATGTAAAGTAAATCGTGGTTTCTTTGAATAATATCAGGTTAAGTGAAATTTGAAGAGAATGAAATCTTTTAGTATAAGTGCACTTTTTATACGATTAATTTTGTTTATTAAATAAATATTTATCATTCATTCTATAGCGATATAACTTTTTCAACTGCAGCTAATGTGGTGTATTCTTTGTTTATATATCTTTCATTTTTTCTAATTTAATTCACGAGTGACAGTAAAAATTTAGCTTGATACGAAAAGTCAAGATAAAAACACAAAACAAAATTCAAAAAATTTTTCTAAAAATCTACGAACCTCTTGACTTTTATCTATATACATTAGCAAAATCTAAAAATTTGCACAAAAATTTACCATCCACAATATCTCATATTTTATATATCCTCATTACCAAACCCATATCCCTCCTTCCTCTTCCTTTCACCTATCCACCGACCCGCCGTCAATTACCGATCACCATCAATTCTCTAACTATACTGCTGAGATGCATCAGCATCAGTTCTGCAACGACGTCAACGACGACGGGAGCTTTTATCTTCAATTAACCGCGCTAATGACGGCTATCGTCAGCTTTATTGTTTACCGCCGCAATGCACGCAGCCGATTATCGAAAGGAGAGGAGGGGCATGAAGAAGATATGATAAAGAGAGATGTGAGAAAAGGAGGCGGTTTTAACAGTACCAAAACGAGCGCTTTGACGATCCAACTGGTGTATAGAACTGCAGTGATGTGTATGTGTGTGTATGTGTGTTAAGGATCTACACAGGAATTTCGTACATAAATGTACGCCAAGATGTGGTTCGGGTGTAACAAGGTAATACTTACACGTGTTATATATTGATTGAAAAATCATGCTTGTACATACATCATATACTTACAACAGCTATACGGTGATGAGTTTGATGACTTTCCAATCGCCGATTATATTACCATATTTTAATCAACGTGACGTTTCAATTTAACCACGAGAAATTCCTATATACACGCCCTATATACAATTAAAAAAAATGTTAGTTTCGACTGTCTCGCATTCACGACCATACCAACGTTAAAAGAACCACATCATCACGGGTGCAAAATCCGAGTTTTTCCTCACTACACGGTGAACACACACACACATACACATCTGTAATGGTCAATTCGATCACGCGACATATACGACGGTATCACCGTTATATACCATCACGCAAAGACTCACGATCCTTACTTGCTAATCAGATAACCGTCGCGTTACTGCTAATCGCGTATATATACGGATTGAGAGTGTGTATATATAGGTGTAAAACCGTTTCGTTCAGGTTAAACCGGCAGGTTGAATCATAATCGAGCATAAAACGACGACGACGTGTGGATCTATATACTATATATATGTATGTATAATTAAGCGAGCAATATCAATTATCGCTTGAGAAGAGCAAGACCGAAAGAGAGAGCAGAGAGAGAGAGAGAGAAAATTGCGAAACTCGATAACCTGACCGTTAAAAGCTGCGTTGTACGTTATCTTAATGAAGCGTAAACAGCGTTGATAGCGAAACTTTCCTCTACCACTATGTAGTAGCATAAAAGAAACTTATATCACATATGCATGCACGCGCAGTTGCTACTGTTTGGGCCCTCAAAAAGTTACGCGTATATTCACTATGCTGTATGTATGTATATATGCATACTGTTCCAGTCGGTCAAAAGCTCTACTATATACAATACACTCGCATATCGCGTATAGTCTCACATGTGTGGCGATCAGATATAAGGAAGAGAGAGAGAGAGAGAGAGGGAGAGTCACGCATTGTCATTGTCTGTATAGTATATATATACGTACCATGCAGAGAGTTTCGCGCTCGCGTACACGAGAGCGCAGGATCTACTCGTAAAAGAGAGATGCCGCGCAGCCAGCAGCCAACAGCAGTCGCAAGGAGCGAGGAACGATCGGAGGTCAATGTACAGCGCTGTAGGCGACGTACAGGGAGAGAGCGACGTCGCCGTGCGATCCGGCGCGTGCGCGCGTCTTTGTTACAGACGCTGTGTATGTGTGTGAATCTAGGCGGTTAAAAGATGATGCTGTATGTGTGTGTTAGTGAATAGCGATTTTATATTTTTGTGTATTTTTTCGATGTGTGTATATATATATATTAGTTGAAGTTTTTTTTTTTGGATATCACAGTATATTTATAATCGTGTACTGTTACTACATTTGTATCGTTTTGGTTGGGTTCTTTGTCAGGTACCACATACGATATATAATTTTCTTGTTGTAAGAGACGTACCATTACGTAACGCCTGAAATGGCTATATAACGCTCTGGTTCCCCGTGTAATTAACAATCTTTGTTCGCTCGAAACTTTATGTACTCGTTTGTACTATATTACTTGCAAAATCATTACACACCTACATACCCATCAACCAAATTTACATCATCCGAACAACCGAAATTAAAAAAAAAAAAAACAATCTTTCTTAGTTTGCAACAGAGCCGCTCATACGTCTTATATATACACGCGTATATATGGACCAATAAAAAAGTGTTTATAATACGTAAATTTGAGGATGCACACACACACACATATATATATACACTCGCGATTCATCTCAGATTTCCTCATCTCGCCGCGATTATTCGTCACACGTTTGCGCGGCCCTCAACTTTTAACGACGCACGCGTATATATCGGACAAAGCCATGCATTGACGGACCCTCAATAGTTGCTGCTTTCCCCTGACGGTTATATACGTGCGTATATATACGAAAATTAAAGGCTTTTCTCGAAAATTCGAACATGCCACGTGAGATGTAGGCCAGATGGTGTGATTTATATATATATAGTATATGTGGCTCATACGCGGTCTTTTGTGCGCGTGCGTATACGTATATATATGGGGGATACATATATATGTACGTTGGTGCGGTTTCGGCGTGAAATGACGAACGCACGCCGCCGCGCACGCCGGTGATTGAAATTATTTCTGACGAAGGCCGGAACGGCAATATAACAGCTATGTTATAGCCCACAGCTGCTATTGGTCCGTGAAAGTCTGGAAGTACATATACTTATTATATATATATATAGAAGTTTAGCTAAAGGGAGAGTATACTTTATTTTTAAGTTTTCAAGTGGCGAGGGAAGAAAATCGCATTTATATTTTCTTACTTATATACTTAGTTTTCACTCGACTTTCGCGCATTGAATTCGCAACCGCATAATATATACGTACGAAATCCATATCAAAATTTTCACCACGACTCCGAAACAATCCACATTCAGCAATTCTCTATACCATCCTCACCATACTACCACAAAAAACTTTTCCCCTTGCTTACAAGTAACACCGCACGGACCAGCATGGACTTGCATATACAAACCCATTGAACTGAGATACCCATACACACAGCGATCCTAATTAAGCTCACCTATCCCTATATATGTATATATACCGATCCTTGCGCTTGCTAATGTACCCATGTGCCTCTCTCTCTCTCTTTCTCTCAGCGTATATAACTGGAAAGGTTCTTTGATAAAATCAGCGCAAAAAGCTGCTCTCCTATACACAAAGCATCCCCGCGTTCACTGGCAACGGTAATCTAAGTACACACGCGTATTATCCACACTCACGTGTATATATGTATGTACCACCTACGTTGCCGCGGCGTGAATCTTGATAAGAGAAAGAGAGAGAAAGAGAGAGAAAGAGAGAGAGAGAGGAAACCGCGCCGTAAGCTGTTACAACGCGCATGTAGCATTATATATATATTCATACATGGTAAGAAAGCGCGCGGCCTTGCGAAGAATCTACCGTGTATATACGCGTACGTATATATATATGTACTATGTATAAGTAATACGAGAGAGATTTGGTCGATGCTCCAGTTGCGACGACGAAGAAGGGGATATTAATTCCGCACGGTTGTGCCCGTCTGATTTTGTACGATAACATTATATATTTTGCATCATGAGCTTCTTTTTAAGAATAAGGTTTCGGTTCTTATATAGAAGTATGTGCAAAATTGTATGTTATGTACCCGCCATGGTATATACGTGATTCATATATTCACTGCGTTACGTATATATATAAATACCTCGAGAGGCTTATATAGCTGTCGTTCTTTTTTTGTTGTATTTGGAGAGACCGCGAAGTGAAAGAAGCCGCAAAAACATATTCGTCGTCGCTATATACGACAGCATCCCCAAAAACCACAACCCATCCTGTACTAATTAACGCGGCTCTCACCTCTCTTACATATATACACTTTCGTTCCGACATACGTATATATTATACACTGTCTCTACCAAACTGAAAAAAAATAGATAACAAAGATAGTTGCAAACTTTCTTTCTTTCTTTCTTTCTCACACCCCCGTTGCTCTCATTACCACATCGTCTAACCCCTCCTTCGCTGTATATACCAGCAGCGAATTGCAGCAGCTTCATACCTCCTCTCTCTCTCTTTCTCTTTCTCGTCGTTTACGCAGGTCATAACCAAAAGGGGGAAAGGAGGGAGGCGAGGTTAAGAATGCGGTTACGCGAGAGGAGGAGGAGGAGTAAAAAGAACCGCGAAAGCCTTGCGCAGAGAGCTAAGAACGTGACTATACTACTCGTTTGCTCTCGAGGAGAGTATAACCACGCGGCATACACGGCGGTATTTTCACTGAGAGAGAAAGAGAGAGAGAGAGTTCGTAGTTCATTGTTTCGGCGAACGAGCTGCAATGAAAAATGAGAGGGGAAATAATGGTAAGCGGAGGAATGAGTTTGTAGAAGAGAGGGTTTGTAGCATAGAAACTCGCGTGCTTTGCGCGGATGGACCTCCCGTGGTTACCCTGATCGCGAGCGAGTAGTGATGGTGGTTCGGTATCGAAAGTCGCTTCATGTAGTTGTTTAGGTATATTTGTAGCTGAAGAATTGCAAAGTTCAAAAAGTATATGTACATATAGCTGTATGTTGATAGGAAACGGTATTCAGTGAACTACATCGCGAGTACTTTCGTATACTCTCTAAAGTTGAATTAGTGAAAAAACCACTAAAGATTAGTTAAAATTGCTCCACCGAAACATTAGTGA